>SSNQ01033468.1:2469-13408 GCA_006942095.1 Nothobranchius kuhntae | reverse complement strand
TGCATTTTTGTATCCATTTTGGATCCATTTTGTAGAATCTACCCCTTGTTTTCTCGGTATTTCTTGCCTTAACGAATTTGTAAACTTAATCAGGTAAGGCATCCTTCTCCTTCACAGCTCCATTGGTCCTGCACAATGTTCACAGTAAAGAAGATCTGTTTTGAGAGGATGTGTTCCTTTAGGTGGTGTCTCTTTCTCTCACCGCTCAGATGGAAATGAGTCGTATGAATATGCATGCAATCCCTGAGCTCTCTGCGTTATACCGTGCTGTCTCGCCACCTTCTCATCTGCAGCTCCGTTTCTTTTTTCTACCACTGCTTTTTTCTTAAGTCCTTCACTCAGTCAAATAACCTCCATGTAGGAGTCTGACTGAAAGTCATAGATGACATTTACAAAGAATATTCAATGCAAAGATGAAAGTTTGCATGACATTTTACAAACATCTGAGGACAGAGAAAAAGACAACGGAGTGTCGGGGTATGTTCTTGTGCACAGTCAATAAGCTCTTTGAGAGTTTTTCTGTGGCTGCTTTTCGTCACTGAATGTCACCCCTTATTTAGATAAGTTAAAGTTAAACAATATTAAGAATCTTCCACTAAAGTCATTTAAATGATCAAAAATAAAGTCAGAAGGAGATCAGGAGTAAATCTTCAAGACATTCTGAATTTTTGTTTTATGGAATTGATGCATTCCCAAAGCACATTGAGCCGTTTGTGCGCAGAAAATTCAAAAGGAGCAATACAAACTTAAAAACGTTTTCTATACTAGACCAGTTATACTTTATTGCACATATTTCTGAGTCCCATAGATGGCTCTCAGTAGTAGGGCAGGATCTATACGGTTTTCTTTTTCAAACTGACGATTGCTTTGGATGTCTCTGGAGACCACCCGATTAGAAACCTCATGGATTGTTTGGCTGAAGGCAAGGCATGGATGGCAAAGAACTTTCTATGTCTCAATGAAAATAAAAGAGAGGTGGTGTTGTTTGGACCTAATGATCATTTTGATCCTTCCAGAGTGGATTGTGGTGAATTCGATTCCTATCTTAGTGTTTCAGTAGTTACTCTTAGCATGAAGATTGACAATGCCTTCTGCTTTGATGCTCATGTTAGTGCTATGATATCTTCATCTATCATTTGAGGCGCTTGGCTAAAGTAAAGCCATTCCTGACTAGACAGGATCTTGAGACTGTTCATACCTTCATTACATCGCACTTAAACTACTGCAACTCTGTCCTATTTGGCATAAGTCAGAGGACAGTAGCTTGGTTGCAGCTACTTTAGATTGCTGCAGCGAAATTTTCAGAGGGCAACACGCGGCACAGATTCTGGCTGCTCTGCATTGGCTACCTGTAAATCATAGAATTTATTTTAAAATTGGTGTTCAGAGAACTGAATGGGTGGCTCCAGCCTATTTCAAGGCACTATCCCCTTTATCTCAAAACAAAATAACAAAATGAACAAACAAATACAAATCCTTGAATGAAATGGATCAGATACAAGAAATATTGCAACCATCTGCCCCTGCTCTGACGCTCTGCTCAGTGAACCAGTTGCTGCTTTCAGCTCCTAGAATTCGGCAGAAGACGGGAGGTATAAAGCATTCTCGATAAAAGGTCCTAACCTATGGAACAAACCTCTTTTATTTGTTAGGCTCTCCTCATCAGTATTGTTTTTTAAAATGAGGCTGAATACAAACTTTTATGATCTTGCTTTTAACTCTGTGGGTTAGCTATTGCTATTTTATATAATTTTACCTTGTTATTGTTACTTTGTTGGTTTTAATCTGTTTTATTCTGTTTTACAGCACTTTTATGACATGATTCATGTATGTAAGGTGTTCTATAAATAATGGATGAGTTATTGAGTCGTCTTTCAAATTGTCTCCATAAGCTGTTGGACAAAGAACAACGTTATGTACTTGCCACTACGGATGTCGGTCAACGAGGCAGTTCGTCATACAAGAGCACGCAGTTACATCTCTCGACTCAAAGGAAAGCCTGAGTCTAAACAGTTGAAAGTTGATGCCAAAGCCGTTTCAAACAAGACGTCGCCATCTTCGTTTTGCTCGGTCGCAGTAACATCCGGCCCACCAAACCAATGGAGCGCTGTAATTCGCACACCACCAGACTGGCCAGGGCTGCAGAGGTTCCAGTGGAGCGTGGCTACACAAACATGCAGAGCAACATCATTTTTGCTTCAACATCTGGACTTTTAGGCTACAAATTTCTTGAATTTCAATGTAAATTCAGGTGTTCTTGTTTTGGGCATAAAGTGCAAGAAGCTAGTTTTACAGTCAAGAAAATATAAAGAGAAACCTGGACAAAGGTTAGGTGTATATTGGACACGTTTTCTTTTTTAATTAAATAGATAATCTGATGAAAACGCATGAGGGTGAGAGGGAGTTAAGTGTGGCACATGAGCGAAGTTGAGAAGAAATGTGGAAGTAATGGGAAGCTAAAAGACAAGGTTGTGATGAATGAACTGCTAGCTCGTCTCGTCTCGTCTCGGCTTGGTGTGTGTGTGTGTGTGTGTGTGTGTGTGTGTGTGTGTGTGTGTGTGTGTGTGTGTGTGTGTGTGTGTGTGTGTGTGTGTGTGCATGTGTGAGAGTGTTTACAAGAGTGGTTGTGTTTCAACATTTCTTTCTAATATGTATTATTTTACTAAACAACTTTTGTTTTTTCCTGAACAAAACCTCCAACAGCTGCAGATTCTTGATGTGTCATTTCTCCTGTTTACAGACCAAGTTGTGGACACGCCCATCTTGACTCCTGACAGGGAAGTCTGTTATTGGTTTTAGCATCCAGAAGAGAGCGGAGCATGCCTCAGCTTGCAGAAGCTAACCATTAGCATTAGCGACTCCGCAACATAGCAGAACCCCTTCAGGCTTGTGTTATTTATGTAGATAAAACATCAGTGTTGCAAAGCAAATGGAGTTAGTTGTAGAGACGCTTTTCTGTTAGCCAATCAGAGGCGGGATATCCGGATATCAGGAAATAAGACTCCAATTCCTGCTGCATTGTGCTCTCTTCTAGCCTAGTGAACTAGACCAAATTCTTGCTTTGCAAAGAATGGTCTAGGCATGCTCCATTGGAATCTCAGCAGCTCCTACCAGGACTCTGGCTAGCCAATCACAGCTCTCTAGAGGGGTTTCAAACACATATAGAGCCGTGATTGGTCCATAATGGTGGGCCAATCATAGTTCTCTATCTGCTTAGTGAACAAATCACAGAGCTTTATCTGCTTTGTGGGCCAATCAGGGCACTCTATATGCCTGGTGGGTGGGATGATGCAACAGAGTGAAACAAGAGTATGTCACATTCATTGTCCAGTGGAATGCGGAGATCATTTGAAAGACAACGGTAGAACCCGCCCCACAACCGAGAGCCGTCAATGGAGCGTGGCCAGACTTAATAATCCATTTATTTAGTCTGGCTTGCCAGGCTAGCTCTCTTCTGCTCTGGCTTGTTCCGATACAAGAGAGGCAGAGCTTTTTCCCCACAGAGATCAACTCACATTTCGAATAGAGATCACTGCAGATGTGTTGAAAAACCTAGCGAACTTGGTCTTTAAACATTTAAGACATCCCTTTTCATCCGTACATCGTTTTTCTTGCTTTGTGCTTAAATCTTTGCTCTAATCAAACAGAAAGAGACAGTCAGTGCCTACAGCAGACTTGAAAAGCCACCTCTAGTTTCTGTTATGCAACTGCATATACAGTCAGGTCCATAAATATTGGGACATCAACACAATGCTAACATTTTTGGCTCTATACACCACCACAATGGATATCAAATGAAACGAACAAGATGTGCTTTAACTGCAGACTGACAGCTTTTATTTGAGGGTTTTTACAACCAAATCAGGTGAACGGTGTAGGAATTACAACAGTTTGCATATGTGCTTCCCACTTGTTAAGGGACCAAAAGTAATGGGACAATTGGCTTCTCAGCTGTTCCATGACCAGGTGTGTGTTATTCCCTCATTATCCCAATTACAATGAGCAGATAAAAGGTCCAGAGTTCATTTCAAATGTGCTATTTGCATTTGGAATCTGTTGCTGTCAACTGTCAAGATGAGACCCAAAGAGCTGTCACTATCAGTGAAGCAAGCCATCATTAGGCTGAAAAAACAAAAGAAACCTATCAGAGAGACAGCAAAAACATTAGGCGTGGCCAAAACAACAGCACTCATACAGTGAATGGGGGGTGGGGGGGGTGGGGGGGGGGTGGTAATGGTCCGATGCTTCCAAGGACAGGTGAGCAGGGGAAGACTGGGCAGTGTACTCACAGTTAAAGAGTGTGTGTGTCTTTAGGAAGGTGAATGAATGCTCCACAGGGGACTGTGAATGGTCTGGCTATGGAAAAACCAATGATGTTATGAGCTGAGTGGAACATCCTGTCCCGTGGACCATTCCTCATTCCCTGGCTCGGCGTGGGAATGTTAGTGTTGCTGAGCAATAGAAGAGACAGATGAGTGAATACAGAATGTGTTCCAGGGCTCCAAACAAGAGTGTTTATTCGCCTCCAAATTCTTATTAATTTCAAAGCTTTGCTTTACCTGGCTGAAGTCTTTCTTATTTCCAATATGCAAATGTTGCCACTAAAGTGAAACTTTCAAAGCTGAGCTCTACTTCTGCACATCTATACACACATTACTGTAAAACAAAAAAGAATGGAGGTATACAGAAAAGTAGATAAAGATGGTATGGAATGATTGTATTTGGATGCATGGTGTCTGGATGCCTGCAGTAGAACTCTTTGACTTGCTTCTTGCTGCATTTTATGAAACTCACTCAAACTCACAAGTCTCCCTTTGGAAATCCTAAGAGAGCACCTCAGATATAATCATGCCACACCCTAAGCATTTAGTGAGTGCTTGAAACGTGATATTATATTGAAATTGTTTGTATTGTTGTGCAGTTGAGAAGTTCAAAGTACAACATAAAGTTGAGGTGCCACCCATTAGAGAAGCACAGATCTGATTGAGCTTTAATGCGGTTGTGCCGGCTTTGAATGAGTTTTAATGTGTATTAAGCTGTGTGGTGTTTCTCAGTAAGCACTTTATTATATTCCGGTTTGCAATACGTCTAGAAAAAGAAACCAGTTAATTTAAACTTTACTAAAAGCAACATTCTTGGTGACATGGGTTGATGGGTTCACTGCTGAAACTGCATTTCCCAGGTCATTGGTTTTCTTACGCAAAACCTCTCTGTTTGTATCTAAATCCTTCACCAGTAATGGATGCATGTGCTAATGCACTCCGCTATCATCTCCAGTAAATAACTGAATCATTGTGGATGCAATGTTGAGGTTGAGTGTGTAAACTGTGCCTTAAGGTGAGATCTCTTCAGTGTAAGCCATGTGAGCATGAACACAGTTTACATCAATGGAAGTCCACCATCTGTGCTTTTGTGCATTATGCGCTGTTGAGGCGAGTAATTAGCATCAGCTGGGGACATTTTTCCTGTAAATGGACCAAGTTCAGTGCTGATTTCAGCAAAGAGGAGCAGAGAAACTCTGAATAACTTAAATTACAACTTTTTCTTTACGTTTAACAAACTAGGAAAAAGAAGTTCTCTATTCTTGGCAAAAAGGCAAGCTCATTTCCAGTGTGGACTGGACTCTTCCAGGGCTTCCCCTGGCATTCATGGACTTGATTTCAAGACAGAACCATGGGTGTCTGTGTTGGGAAACTCAAGGTCAGTTATCTCTGGTTCTATTGGGATGTTCAAGCCAAGATCTTCTGCATGCAGTGAGGTTTGTAGCACAATGTGAAGGTGATTAATTGGAATGTCTGTCCCCCCCCAGATTCAGATTGACCCCGATCCGTCCCCCGCACTAAGGCCAGACAGAAAACAACATCGGAGGTTTAGCGCTTGAAGCTCCTTTTTCCAGTTACATTGAATGCAGCATGACGTAAACAAACACCAACTCCAGAGGCACCAAAGTGGTTGCTGCTAGGATGCAGGATGAAGTGAAAAAGGCAAACAACGATTACTGCGTGTTTAAAAAAGACCAACAGTGTAAGTAGGCGGGACCGATCTGTCTGTTTGGTTCTAGTTGGTTCTAGTTTCAGTACGTTGTTGTCAGTGTTGGGACTTCCTCGTTAAAAGTGCCAAAGCCTCATTGCTGACTTTAATAAGTCTCATCTACAAACATGATCCCTCATGAAGTTACTACTTTACATCATAAGATAGTGGAGATGTGTAACCTTCAGGCTGAGTAAAGTTTTGGAGTTTTAGAGTTTGAAAAATGCCTCCTGCCGAGAGGCTCGCAGTCGGGGAGAGGAGGAGATGCGTGCAACATGAAGAGCGCAAATATTAGATAAAACGTATATTTGCCGGCAGGTCTGGTCTTTGTTGACTGATCACTTTGTCTGGTCATGACTGACTCCGATTATGAAGCAGAATATTGACTCTGATGAAGAAATCCACTCATCCAGCCAGGACGATTGACGCTGCTGCAGCATCAGACAGCTGGTGCTGCACGAGATGTGAGTGGAGTTTACAAGCTCCAGACGTTGGGTTTGATGTTGGTTTAACCTGCTTTGCATGAGGTTCTGGTTAGTCATTGATTGGAAGAATAACAAATGACTGAATTAAATAGTGGGGCGCCTCTGTCAGTGCGCCCCAGGGCAGCTGTGGCTACATCATAGCTCATCACCATCAGTGTGTGAATGTGTGTGTGAATGGATGAATGATACACTGTAGTGTAAAGCGCTTTGGAGTCCTTACTCTGAGAGGCGCTATACAAGTGCGGATCATTTATCATTTATAGTGTTGATCAGGCAGAGCTTTGTTGCCAGCGTTCCACTGCATAATGGCTTCAAACACGTATATAAAAATGTTAGTTTTTACGTAAACCATTGGATGAAATTACACAAACTGACTGAGCTCTAGTTAAGGCTCTTGCAATAGTTTGTGTATGTGTACGTGCATGCATGTGTGTGTGTGTATTTGTTTGGGGGAGTGTACAATGAAACTTTGTCCCTATTTGAAAATCCTATCTGCGCCCCTGCTCAGGAGGAGAAGGACATGGTGTGCTTCCCTCCAGGAACTGTTACCTCTGTGACCTATTTTAGATAAGTGGTGATGGATAGATGGAAGGATGGATGAAAAAGATATTGTAGTTGGAAATATCCATATGAAATACATTATAATAAAAATGCATAGTTCTGGTCTCTACACAAACCTCTTGTTATGTAGTTTGCTTTGTCGTGTGTGTGTGTGTGTGTGTGTGTGTGTGTGTGTGTGTGTGTGTGTGTGTGTGTGTGTGTGTGTGTGTGTGTGTGTGTGTGTGTGTGTGTGTGTGTGAGAGATCTGTCATTCACTGCAGTTACTTGTAGCCTTCTAAGACTTTAAAGGGGCCATCACGGTCCTTGGATAAGCTTTACAGTGCGGCCTCAGTCTCCCTTGTTGCTTGGCAACATTAAATAAGGAACTGTGACATCATGTGTGTCCTTTTTTGTGATCTAAGAAAAAAAAATTCAGTTTTATTACTTTGATTTGTCACATATCGTGGTCCCAAAGTTGCTATAAGGCACAGATTTGTGCACAAATTTCAGACAATTTATTGCATTTTAAAACTAGTAAGCAGCCTCTCTGCACAGTAACTCTCAAACAAAAAGCACTGTAAACTAAAGCTTCAGTGACCTACACGTATAAAGCACCAATGCTTGTGTCGTCACAGTAGTTAAAATGTTTTCTGACAAACATAATGTGTTTTTTTTCCAAGACCCAAAACAATGTTTGTCCAACTAAACAAGAAGGAACTTGTAAAGTAGGTGAAGTATGTAATATGGTGTACAAGTTCACGTTCATCTGGTTCGCTGCACAAGCCTATCGCTCCTCGGATATGTGTCTCTTTTCCTCTGAGGAACAGCCCCCACGATGAGGCAGTTTCCAGTTATAGAAGTCAGATGCTTGTTAAAAGCAGGGCGCTCCAGTAACTGCTGACACCCCTCCGGAGGCAACTGCACTGCAGATTTGAGTATGCTATTTCATGCTTCACGTTGCCAGTTTTAATATCAAAACCACCTTATCTTGTTTTGCAGAATAGCTCCGCTGTCTCACTTCGTTTATCTGCTTTATTTATAACAAAGGAACATCTCAAAAGCAAGATTGAATTCGAAGAAAAAGACTAAAATAAAAAAAAATCGTGCAAATAGTAAAATCAGCTGAATTTTACCAGAATGACATTGTTGTGACTGGAGTCGTTCTGCCGGTCACTCTGTTGCTTTAAGTGGGATTTCTTTGCAGAGGTCAAGAAAAATCACCTTCACTGGATGATTCGGCCTCTTTGTGGTCTTTCCGGTCAAACAGCAAGCTGAACAAGACGATCAGCTGCAATCTGCAGCTGCTTCCTCCTCTCTGCTGCACTGGGGCCATTAGCTGCATCTTTCTTATGTAATAGTTATTTAAATCTGCTCATAAATTTATTCATCCTAGATCAAAACCCCCAAGAGACACAAAGTGTGTAGATGTAATTTGTTATTTACCCAGCCGAGTGTGACCTGACATTTTACTGAACGACTCCCAAAGAAGTAAACAAATAGATAAAAGTAAGTTATGGCAAGCAAAATTCATGCATCGCATCTATTGTCTTTATGAATGGAGTCTTGTGAGATGCAGAGTAAATGCAGAACCTTTATAAATATTATTGCTCTCATGTGTGACGTTAAGTTTTTCTCAAGTGGAGTGTTTACTAGAGTGAAATTTATGTTGTGATATATTTAACATAATGCTATGCTCACTGTCATCTTTAATTTGTTATTTGGAAAGAGTCAAACCTCAAGGGATTTTAAATATATAAATGTAGTTCAGTGATAGCTGTAGGCGATGTGACATTTGAACAAATAAAAACTTCTTCTAAATGATAAAATGCAAAGATTATTTTTTCATTTCCCTCATTATCTCACATTAAAATGCCATTTGTTCAATTCTTGCAGCCACAGAAAAAGGCTTCTATCTACATAATTCTTTAGAATTAATCTGGTTATGTTATGACTACTTGTGATTATTAAGGTTATTTGAAATATTAATTTAGACTTTTTTTTGTGTAACGTTTAGATTAATGCAGGTTTGGTTTCGTTTACTAGTGAAAATGATATCGAGTTAAAATATTTTAGCAGCTTTATCACTAGAGCTACTGTTTTGTGGTTAAAAAAAATGCCTTGCTGCTTGTTACTACTGTAAACGGCACGCTCAGTTTCGTTCTTGCGGTGCAAATTAATTAATTATTCATTTGATTGGTTAATTACACAACTATGGTAAATCATTGCTGTGTTGTGGGGTGAAACGCGTGATCAACAGGGGAATAAAGATGGAAAACTGGCAAATTTTTCACCGTTTTCCTGATGGAGGCATAACCACGGAGACCAAGTATCTACACTGTGAAACCTGATAAGTTGATATAACTCACAATTTTTAGTGAAGCTGATTACATTAAAAATTTGACTTAATGAAATAGTTGAATAAACATACTTTATTTAGTTGCTTTAGATTCATATTTTTAAGTAAAACAAATTTGTATTTTTAAGTTAAGTACATATATTTTTCTGGGTATTTTACTTGGCGTTTTTAGTTTATAGTACTAATCTAAATGAAGTACTGAATACTTAACCACTCTATACTTACCCAGATAAGTTGAATTTACTTAAACATGACAATGTGGCAGGCAGGTGAAGGTGGAAGCTAACACCAGCGCATGATTCACACACCCATGGATGCTGACAGCCAGTGACAAAAGCCAAGTTGAGAGCTTCTGGTGTGAACCACCACAATGTTAATAATAGTGGAATGGCACAGCATGGTCATTCCTTTGATAAACCTCCTCACATATGGTGCCAACAAGATACAAAAAGTAACACCAAATTTATAACACTGAATCAAGCAATAAGTAAGAAAAACACAACCCCACTCAATAAATATGCATAAACACCCCAAAATAGAACAAAATGATGAAAAACATGACTACCCACTATGTACCTCGCCCACCAATTCTTTATTTTTCCTGAAATCCACCAGAACTGCTTGTTTGTGGTTGTTTTTTCCTATAGATCCACAAATATATATATATATATATATATATATATATATATATATATATATATATATATATATATATATATATATATATATATATATCAGTGGCGGGCGGTGCGTTTCACCCCTGGGCCTTCAGTGATTTCCTATTCAGTCCAATCTAATTTAATACACCTTAAAATACCATCAATAGGACATCACAGCTGGAGAAACCTCACACACACACACACACACACCAGTGGCTGGTCAAGACACATAATTTCCAGAGTCTTTAAAATCAAACTCGCATTCCCAGTTGAGAGTAGGAAGCTGACCACGGATACCGTCAAATCTCAGAAATGAAAGACGGGTTTAAGAGATGAGACAGTCAAATAAATAAGTAAAGCAAACACATTATTTGCATTTGTTTTGGAGAAAATTGTACCGCGAAACAATTGAACATGTTGGCGCAGCTGCACACACCACGTCATTCACAATATAAATTGCATAGAAACAGAACACAGAATAATTTCATTTTGCCATTTTATTTCGTTACCATTTATTGATTATTAACAAAATAAAATGACAAAACATTAAAAAAATACTAATAAAATGTTTCTACTCACCAACATAAATGTCCAGCATGGATCTCCTCCTCTCCTGCTCATTAGAAAATAAAATCCATCCTTCTTTCTTTCCTCAGGAAAACCTCAATGGCTCTGTCATACAGTTTATCTGTGCACTTCAGGTCCATGAGTGGATCCTTTTCTATGGACATGGAGGCTGAAAGACGTGTCTGCCCGGTCGTGTTTCTGGCGTACGTTTTAACGCGCTTTAATGCTACCAAATCCATCTGATGCGAGCAACAGGCATTCCCAGCAGAATAACCTGCAGCGGTTCTCTGAAGCTGTTAGCC
>SSNQ01033466.1:0-19127 GCA_006942095.1 Nothobranchius kuhntae | reverse complement strand
CTTGTATTTAAATATATTCATTGTCAATCACAAATTTTACTGTATTTGTAATGGTGTTCGAGGCAGAAATCAATTGTGCCATGTGTTCAACCCCAAAACCACCTTTTCCAGGGCCTTCTATCACCAGATGGGTAAGACAGATTTGTAATTGAGGATATTATTTAACAAAATGTATTGTGTACAGTTGCTTTTGCTATTTGGTTTTTGTATTGAGGAAGATGGGATATTTAGCCTGAATTAGAATTATTATTATTTTTTTGCTTGGTGTGTTAGTTATTTTGAATTGATATGTAAATATGCAATAAATAGTAATGGCAGATTAATAAAGATATTCATGTTAAATCATGTGATAAATTTTTTTTTTTGTTTGAACATTCACAGATCCAGTGTGACAGCTGTCCAAGGTGGTTTCACAAATAGTGCCTGCAGATGAACACTGAGCTTTATCAGAAGGCAGAGGCTGCAGAATGGGAGTGTGCACTCTGTGATAAATAAATACTCTTAATTTGTAAAATTTATATGTCATGGTCTATGTCTGCATCTCCCCTCATGTGTCTCCTTGTGTCCTCCATTCGTTCTGTAGGTGCTCCTTTTGTGTCCTAGCGCCCTCATGTGTCATGTCTGCGTCTTCCTAAATTGTCTCCTGGTTTTCACCATTTGCCCCTAGATCTCCAGCCCTCTAGGTTTCTCAAGTCATTTCCTTTAGTTACAGCCTTTCATGATTTCGTATGTTTTTCTTATCAGTGTTTATCATTTTTCTCCTCCCTCCCGTTGAATTGTAGTTATGTTTCCTGCTCTTTTGTATTAGGTTTTATTCTTAGGTCAAGTTAGCTTCTCCCCTGATTAGTCATTGCCTTCACCTGGTCCTCCTCCCACACCCCACACACCTGCAGCTCATCTCCCTCTCATCCTCCCTGTGTATTTAAGCCCTGTCTTGTCTCAGTGTCTTGTCTGAATGATAGGAATGGGCCGGTTATTGAGGAACTGATGGAAATGAAAAATTATGTTTGAATGATGGAAGTGGTACAAGAATAAATATTAGAGCTGGCACAGCATCAGCAATTGACCTTACATTAGTGTCAGATTCATTAGCAAGTTGTTGTTCATGGCAGGTAATTAAAGAAACATCTATTGGTAGTGACCATTATCCCATAATGACTGAACTTGAGATGAATATAGAGCAATATGATACAGGGAAAGTACAAAATTGGTGTTTTAGTAAGGCAGATTGGGAAAATTTATACTTGTGACCAGGAAATGGAAAAAATAAATATGAATGTTGATGCATTAAATTTTTCTGTTTGTAATGCAGTTTTGCAGGCAGCAAACCAGGCAAAGAAGAAAGTAGGTAAGGGAAAAAAGAAGATAGCACCCTGGTGGACAAAGGATTGTGATGAAATTAAGGATCGAAATAAAGCTTTTAAATTTTTAAAGAGGAATCAAAGTTTTGTTAATTATATGGTTTATAAAAAATTACAGGCCAAGGTAAGGACTGTTAAAAATGCAAAGAAGGAGTATTTGAGGGGCTTTTATAATTCATTGGGGAGGGAGATGAAAATACAAAATGTTTGGTCGATGATTACGTGGATGAATGGCATAAGAAAATGGTATGGATATCCAATGTTAAATGATGGTGAAGTAACAGCAGTAAAAGACGAAGAGAAGGCAAATTTGTTAGCTAAGACATTTGTTAAAATTCATAGTTTAGATAATATTAGTGAAGAAGGTCATAGAGGCAGAGAAAATACATTTCTGGAATATATAGAGTTATTGGAACAGGGTGAAGATACTGATAACTTGTTAAATATTTTATTTACAAAAACACAATTAAATCGAGTTTTACAAAAATCCAAGGTATCAGCACCAGGTAAAGATCAGATTTGTTTTATGATAAACCATTTTAGTAATGAAGCTAAATAAATTTTATTAGAATTATATAATAGAGTTTGGGAGGGTGGGATGTTGCCACAAAGCTGGAAGGAAGCAGTGGTTGTACCCATAAGAAGACCAGGAAAAGACGACACTGATCCAGGAAACTATAGACCTATAGCGTTAACATCTCATATTTGTAAGATAATGGAGTGCATGATGAATGAAAGATTAATCTACTACATTGAAAGTAAAGGATACATATCTAACTGTCAAAGTGGTTTTAGAAGAGGAAGGAATACGATGGAACCTGTTATGTTTAGAACATGAAGTTAGGAAAGCTCAAATAAACTAAGAGAGTGTAGTTGTATTTTTTGATATTGAAAAAGCTTATGATACATTGTGGAGAGAAGGCCTTTTAGTTAAAATCAGAAAGATTGGTATTAATGGACGAATGTTTCAATGGGTCAAGAACTTTTTAATGGGAAGACAAATTCAAGTGAGGATTGGGAAGATTTTGTCTGAAAAGTTTCCTGTGGAAAATGGTACACCACAAGGTAGTATAGTGAGCTCATTATTTTTTCTGATGATAAATGATGTTTTTAATGGTATAAAAGATGGGATGGGGTTTTCACTTTTTGCAGACGATGGGGCAATATGGAAAAGAGGGAAAAATGTGGAGTTTATTGTGAGGAAACTTCAAGAAGCAAAAGGCAAAGTGGAGGAATGGTCATACAAATGAGGTTTTAAATTCTCGGTAGATAAAACTAAGACGATGTTCTTTACAAGGAAAAAGGTAAGAGGATCTTAGACTTAAATTATATAGTCAAGAGTTGGAAAGGGTAAATAAATTTAAATTCTTAGGCGTATGGTTTGATGAAAGGTTGACTTGGGGTGTTCGTATTCAGAGTATAATGGATAAGAGTAAAAAGGTTCTAAATATGAGGTGTTTAGTTGGGTGTGAATGGGGTGCTGACAGGAAGTCTATGAAGGCCATATATGATGGATTGATCAGATCTGTATTAGATTATGGGTGTGTAGCATATAATTCAGCAGCGAAAACTACTCTTTTATAATTTAATTCTATCCAGAATCAGGCACTGAGACTCTGTACAGGAGCATTTACAACAACCCCAATAGCAGCTTTACAGGTAGAGATGGGTGAGATGCCAATAGCAATCAGACGAGAACAAATAGCTTTGAATTATTGGGCAAATCTTCAGGGTCAGAAGGACGATCATCCAACACATGACATACTAAAACCTTGCTGGGAGAAAGGCAAGAAGGAAACAAAAAGTTTTGGATGGATGATGATCAAAAAGCCAGTAGAACTTAAATTAGATCAGTTTAAAATCGGTCAAAGAGTTCCATTACCTGCGGTTCCACCATGGATTCTTCCTGAGGCGTCTGTTGATTTAACATTATTGGAGAGAAAGAATAAGGATTAGTCATTCATACTAAACTCCCATACAGCACAGGATTATATCGATCACTATTATAACTATGTAAAAATATATACAGATGCATCAAAGAATACTGCAGATCATATTGGCATAGCTTTTATTGTTCCTGAGTTTCATGTTAGAGTGCAGAAGAGGGTGAGTGATGGATTATCAGTATACACAGGTGAAATGCTCGCAATACTGTTAGCAGTTCGATGGGTGGAAGAAAACAGACCATTATTCTGTTATTTGTTCAGACTCCAGCTCATCATTAACCAGTTTACAGTGCAGCCATTCAGAAAGCAGACCAGACACACTCATAGATATTCAGCTAACACTTTATAGAATAAGCATGATGGGACTTAAAATACAGTTTTTATGGATTCCAGCTCATTGTGGAATCAGAGGTGATGAAGGAGTCGATAAGTTGGCTAAGGAAGCAACAATAGCTGCATCGGTTCAGTTAGATATTCACTTTTGTCAAAAAGAGATCAAGAGCATAATAAGGCAAGAAATGAAGAAATGGCAAAAACAATGGGAGGAGGAAAGGAGGGGAAGATGGTTGTATAAAATTCAAAGAAGAGTAGGTGAAATGAGAAACACTGGAAGGAGTAGGAGAGAGGAGGTGATCATTGCTAGGCTAAGGTTTGGACATACTGGGTTAAATAATACATTTTTCATGATAGGGAAACATAATACAGGGAAATGTGATTATTGTGGAGAAGACGAAACTATAGATCATGTTATATTACAATGTCAGAAATATCAGGCAGAAAGAAGGACAATGGTTCACAATCTTAGTCAGATGAAAGTGAAACTGGATCTTGTTGATTTATTGGGACAAAATTCAAGTGACTGTTTTCAGATTTTATTTCGGTTTTTGAAAGAGATAAGGGTGTTTGGGTGACTTAGAGGGTTTTTTTTGGGGGGGGGGGGGTTCCCCTGTTTGGTTTTGTTTTGAGAGCGCTGTTCCAGGCCACACTCCGCACTAGTTGGTGGTGGTAATGCACCACTCGTTGGTTGCCAACCGCCAATAAAACACCAAAAGAAGAAGTGTCTTGTCTGTCCTTTGTGGTAATTCTGTCAGTCTCTTGTTCCTCGTCTCTAGTTTGCTTGTTCTTCTTGTGTCTCTGTTTTTGGATCTCTAGTTTTGGATTTTGGACATTTTGGATTTTGGCTCCCAGCCTTGGAGTTACTTTTGTTTTTAGGCTCACTTTTAAATAAAGGATTTTACTTATTCTCATCCCTGCCTCGTGCCATCTTGGGTGCTGCATTTTGGGTCCTATAAACCAACCTCTCAACGTGACAATATAAGGTTGACTAATGTCATGTAATTTCTTGTTTGCATTGATAGAAACTGAGGAACAGGTGTAAATATTATTTAGAAATTTTGTATGTGCACATATAAAGGTTATGTATTTCAGAACTGTAAATAGAGCTAGTTCGTTTGATTTTGTATTGCAGTCTTTTTCATTTTAATACCTTTTGTAAAAAAATTACACTAAATTAAGAAAACAATGTGATTATCACAGTTTGGGTATGTGACACAACCGTTTTTGCATTTGTTTTGGTATTTGTTGATACAGATTACTATTGATTCATTGAATGATTGTAATTGCAGTTTTTGCTGTTATTATTTACTAGTTTTATTTTGTTGATACTTTATGTAACGTTCTTCTAATTCTCCATGACAGCTCATAGTTGCTCAGTCTTTACTCCTTTGTTTACATAGATCCTTTTGTTTCACCTCCCATTACGTTCCAGTCTCCCTTGTATGTTAATGTTGTGAAGTTAATCTGACGTATACAGGGAGTGCAGAATTATTAGACAAATGAGTATTTTGTCCACATCATCCTCTTCATGCATGTTGTCTTACTCCAAGCTGTATAGGCTCGAACGCCTACTACCAATTAAGCATATTAGGTGATGTGCATCTCTGTAATGAGAAGGGGTGTGGTCTAATGACATCAACACCCTATATCAGGTGTGCATAATTATTATGCAGCTTCCTTTCCTTTGGCAAAATGGGTCAAAGGAAGGACTTGACTGGCTCAGAAAAGTCAAAAGCAGTGAGATATGTTGCAGAGGGATGCAGCAGTCTTTAAATGGCAAAGCTTCTGAAGCGTGATCATCGAACAATCAAGTGTTTCATTCAAAATAGTCAACAGGGTCGCAAGAAGTGTGTGGACAAACCAAGGCGCAAAATAACTGCCCATGAACTGAGAAAAGTCAAGCGTGCAGCTGCCAAGATGCCACTTGCCACCAGTTTGGCCATATTTCAGAGCTGCAACATCACTGGAGTGCCCAAAAGCACAAGGTGTGCAATACTCAGAGACACGGCCAAGGTAAGAAAGGCTGAAAGACGACCACCACTGAACAAGACACACAAGCTGAAACGTCAAGACTGGGCCAAGAAATATCTCAAGACTGATTTTTCTAAGGTTTTATGGACTGATGAAATGAGAGTGAGTCTTGATGGGCCAGATGGATGGGCCCGTGGCTGGACTGGTAAAGGGCAGAGAGCTCCAGTCCGACTCAGACGCCAGCAAGGTGGAGGTGGAGTACTGGTTTGGGCTGGTATCATCAAAGATGAGCTTGTGGGGCCTTTTCGGGTTGAGGATGGAGTCAAGCTCAACTCCCAGTCCTACTGCCGGTTTCTGGAAGACACCTTCTTCAAGCAGTGGTACAGGAAGAAGTCTGCATCCTTCAAGAAAAACATGATGTTCATGCAGGACAATGCTCCATCACACGCGTCCAAGTACTCCACAGCGTGGCTGGCAAGAAAGGGTATAAAAGAAGAAAAACTAATGACATGGCCTCCTTGTTCACCTGATCTGAACCCCATTGAGAACCTGTGGTCCATCATCACATGTGAGATTTACGAGGAGGGAAAACAGTACACCTCTCTGAACAGTGTCTGGGAGGCTGTGGTTGCTGCTGCACGCAATGTTGATGGTGAACAGATCAAAACCAGGCGCGGCACCAGGCGGTAGCGTGGTGTTGCTATAGCAACCACAAGATTTGACCAAGCAACTGCTTAGCAACCCTGATTATGTTGTAACAAAGATTGTATAAAGTTTTTATATTAAATAATTTAAAATATATATATTTAATCTAACATAAAAAGCGGTAGTTTTACTTATAGTTTTGGAGAACAAATTTCTTGAAGAACAAAAAAAAAAAAGAAGTGCCTCACTGGTGCTATTGCGAGACTTCGATTTGACCCCATGCTTTTAGAAGCACTGAGATTTGTCTTGCTAGCGCATAGCTATTACAAAGCAGCCCGATGCAAACATGGACAAATATCTTATTCCACCCAAACGACCGTGATTATCAACGGAGACGGATGATGCAGCTACTTCCACCATTGAAAAGGACCACGCCACGGATTGTAACAGCAGCGAGGATCCACAGGTCGAGGATGAATGGGATGAGCACAGAGGAGAACAGGTGCCCGCGCTGTGTGAAGAGACGCGCCCTGACCCGCTTCTATCTGTCCCAGGCAGTGGAACAAACAACGACTCAACTTTATCAGCTATCAGCCAAACCCTTCATGAAGGACCACGTCGCCCAATACTGGCAAAATACCGGGCTAAAAAGTGAGGCATACAAATACAGTCCTTTAACCGCCAATGGTACGAGCAGTATAGTTGGCTGGAGTACTCGGTCACCAAGGACAGTGCGTTTTGCTTTGCATGCAGACATTTTGCTCACCCAGGCTGGCAGTTTCGGAAAGAGACCGCGTTTACTCAGGATGGGTTCAGCACATGGGTTAAAGCTACACAGTCATTCCACACACACAATGTCAGTGCTGGCCATAAATATGCAATGGATGCGTGGTCTGAATTTAAGCTGAGAAAAGAGAGTGGCTCCAAAATAAGCAATGCACTCAGCGAGGGACATTCCAAAACGGTACGTGAAAACCGGGAATATATGCGTGCAGTTGTGGAAGCTTTACGCTATACTGCATGTCAGACCTTTGCACAGAGAGGACACAGGGAATCTGAAACATCTAACAGAGGCAATTTTATTGAACCTTTACATGTCATTGGGAAGTTTGACAAAACAGTTGAATCAAAAATTGCCACTAATCCGAAAAATGCGAAGTACACTCATCATGACATACAAGATGAACTGGTTGACATCATGGCAAATATGGTCAGGGAACAAATAAGAAGTACAAGAGGCTGGCGTATTTGCACTGATAGTTGATGAGAGTAAAGATGTGAGTAAGAAGGAGCAGGTGTCTGTGGCTGTGCGGTACTTGCATAATGATGAAATATGGGAAGAGTTCCTTCACTTTACTCCAGCTGATGGGCTAGATGCCAACTCCCTTCTGACAACCATCAAACAGACTCTGAGCAAATGCAACATTGATCACAACAGGTGCATCGGCCAGTGTTATGACGGGGCAGCTGTCATGTCAGGGTGTAATAATGGTGTCCAGGAAAAATCTAGACAGGAGGTCCCACAAGCTCTTAATGTCCATTGCCATGCCCACCGTCTAAATCTGGTCTTGGTGTGTTGTGTCAATAATGTCGAACCAGCTGGAGAATTCTTTGAAATTTTGCAGATGCTGCATAATTTTTTTTCTGGCTCTGTTGTGCACAGTATTTTCATGAAGAAACAAAAGGAGCTTCAAGCTGCAGATAAGCCTTTTGAACTAAAAAAGTTGACTGAAACTAGATGGGCTTGTCAGTATTCTGCACTGTTAGCCATTCAGAAAACTCTGCCAGCAATCTGTGCGTCACTTGATGATATGATGCAGCAGCCAAATGCCCGAAGGAAGACAGAAGCAAGATCAGTAAAGGGCCTGATTGACTTTCAGTTTGTTGTGCAGCTTGCTCTGAGGATCTCTTTCGCACCACCAAATTCTTGTCTGATCACCTCCAGTCCCCAGGTCTTCAACTAGCATCTGCTACAGACCTTGTTGAGTCCACAATTGCATCTCTCTCTGAAAAGACAAACAAAAAGTTCTGGCGTGACATTTGGGATAAAGCTCAACCCCTGTCAACCAAGGCCGGCATCTTCACAGAGATGAGACCAGCGAGGCGACATGTGCAAACTGCGGGAAAGTTAGAAGGCTTTGTAGTTGAAGCTCAAACAGGAAGACGTCCAGCCCTCTACTCTCCTGATGCCATTAGGCACAACTGTTTCTACCCTGTCATCGATAGACTTGTCAGTGAACTGAAAAGACGCTTTTCACCTGAAGCATGTGGCGTTCTACAAGGCACATCTGCTTTAAATCCAAAACAGTCCTTTCTTCAAATGGATCTCCTGTTACCCATGGCTCAGCATTATGGAGTAAGCAAAGACAACCTTTCTGCAGAACTGCACCAAGTGCAACGGATGCTTGACCAGAAAAGACAGAACGGACAAACTGTAAGCACCACACAGGAGTTTTTCTCCCTTCTTCATCCATACAACCTGTGAACGGAGCTTTACATGTTTACGGCGCGTCAAAACATACCTGAGGAGCAAAAGCGGGGACTCAAGAAACAGCAACCTGGCTTTGTTGTCCATCAACGCAGAACGTGCAAGAGCCCTTGATGAGCAGGACATCATCGACGCTTTCGCCTTGAACCACAACAACAGATGCATTATTCTGCTCTGACATCAGTTGGTGAGTAACTACACCCTCCCTGACCATAATGCATGTGATGTGTGTTTATTTTGGTACATCAAATTACAGTGTTAAAACAGTCCAAAAGTGCAATATTTTTCACTGTGTAATGAAAAGACAATAACTTTAATATCTAGTATTATTTATGATCATATTAGTGTCATGATCTGTGCTGCATTACCATCTCTGTGGAGTGTTGTTTACAGGTGGGTGTGTCTGGAGAGCCCAGCTGCGCCAAATCAGCTCATCAGCGATCAGAGGATTTAAGGAGCAGCAGGACATCTCACCAGTGCCAGATGATACTCAGTCTTGGGTAGTTTCTAGCCCTCCTTTTTGACCTTAAAACAAATTTAGAATTTGTTTGTCTGCCTGTTCCTGCCCTTCTGGCAGTTAACCTGTTCTGCCCTCCTGATCCCTCCAGGTTACAGTCATCTGTTCATCTCCGCTCTCTGCCATATCTCCGGAACCATCAACAACATTCCAGTCCTGCCGTTTGCCCCTGATCGCCAGCTCTCCATCACCCACCTATCCACCTGCAGCTCCTCGGTCTCCCCATCCAGCCAGGTCTGACTAAACCCCCCTCTGTATACCCGGATCTTCCAGGAAACAGTAAGCCTTTTTATTTCTCCATCATCATCTCTCGTTGCTCCAGACTTTGACCTCTCTTCCTCTCTCAGACCCCCACGGATCCCTCCAGTCCTGCAGAAGCTTCGTCTACCTCTCCCATTCATAATAAATCATTTAAGCTTACCTCCTGTCTCTCGGTGGTGATTCTTCATGTCGTGGGTCAAGAAAATACCATCAAACATGACAATTAGTATGTTTTCCTGTTACTTTTTTTCTTGGAAATCTAATTTCCTCTTATTAAAAAGTCGTACAGAGTCATTTTTTTAATTAAGTACACAACTTCAGGCTACATTGGAACAATTTTAGGATTTGCAACTCCTTACTGTCACAAAGCAACTATTAAGTTACTGCAGAAAAAAAGCCGCCCCTGATCAAAAACACTGACAGAATCCATGGATGGAAGGCTTTTGAGTGTCCTTGCAAAGAAAGGTGTCTATATTGGACATCAACTATTAAGGATGATTTTTTATGAATTTTTGAAAATGACAATTGTATTGACTGTATTGCATTGAATACAAGTTTGCTTTAATATCTGAGGATTTCTACAGTAAATCTGTCTGAAATCTGGCGCATAGGTACAGTAGGTGTCCCAGAGGAAGGAAGTGTTGAAAGTTGGACATCAGCTATTAAGGATGATTTTTTATGAATTTTTGACAATTGTATTGACTGTATTGCATTGAATACAAGTTTGCTTTAATATCGTTGGTTACGTATTGTAACCCCAGATTCTATTAGTCTAGTCGCAGCCCTTAAGCTAGCTGCTATTGGAAGGATGATCTCAGCATCAGCCAATCATGAACAGCTTAAATGTACGCCCACCATTGGTGGGCACCCCTTGTAGGTATATAAGTGGAGCGACTCCACTGTTCGCCTCAGATGGCTCTTGGTCCTGACAGAACCAGTGGGGCCAGTGGCTTAAGGGCTGCGACTAGACTCATAGAATCTGGGGTTACAATACGTAACCAATGTTCTATTTCGTCTAGTCTTAGCCCTTAAGCTAGCTGCTATTGGAATAATGCGCAGCTGGATGGGTTTACGCCACACTGGTTAGCTCAACCAATGGACACACCCAACATTTCTCCTTTTAGTGAGGGACGCTCAGTCGCAGCCCAAGGCTGAAAAGGCTGAGGCAACCTGAGAGGAGAGTGGGGCCCCACTAAAATTATCATCCACAAGAGGATGAAAATCATTCAAGCAAGGCTGATGTGGTGCCATAATGCCTTCACTCAGCCTGCTGAGGTCCAAGCACTGAACGAGTGATGGATCCTGAAGACACATCTCGTAAATAATGAGTAAAGGAACAGGATGAAGCCCATGAAGCAGCCTGACAAATGTCTTCCATTGACACACCACTGTGGAGCGCCATAGAAGAGGAAATCCCTCTGGCTGAGTGAGCCCTGAGTGTCTCAGGAGGATCCCGCCCTGATGATGTGTAAGCGAGTGAAATGACGTCACATAGCCAGTGTGAAAGACGCTGGGTCGACAGCACTTGCCCAAGGGAAGAATCTCTGTAGTGCACAAACAGGCTTTGTGAGCGGCGAATCCCTGAAGTGCGTGACACATATCGTGCGAGCGCACGCACCGGGCAGAGAAGGTGGGAAGCCGCCTCCTCATCAGAATTATGGGGAGGAGGAAAAGGTCCAGCCAATGAAATTGACCTGGATTTGAAGGAAGCATTAATGTTTTTGGGCACAAAGGCTGGGTTGGGGCATAAAACAGCAGACCCGCCATCTTCCCGGATCCTGAGGCATGCGGGAGCCACTGAGAGGGCGGTTAGGTCACTCACCCTCTTGACTGATGCCAGTGCCAGCAGCAAGGCAGTTTTGAGTGACAGGAACTTGAGTGAGACCTGGTCCAAGGGTTCAAATGGGGCTTCAGATAAGCCGCGCAGAACCACTGTTAGGTCCCACTGGGGAAATAGCGGGCGGGACACAGGTCTGTTCCTTCCGACACCTTTCAGAAAACTTTTTGTGATGGGATGATTGAAAACAGATCCATCTCCAAAACCCTGGTGACAGGATGAGATAGCTGCAGCATATGTTTTAATAGTGCTGAATGTGAGGCCCCTGTCCATCAGCATCTGCAGAAATGATAGGACATCCGCCAGCTGGCAGGAGAGCGCTTGAACATGTCGCTCTGTGCACCATTTCTGGAAAGCTGCCCATTTAGCAGCATAAGATGTGATGGGAGAAGGCGCCCGCGCACTTTGAATCGTGGCGACCACATCATGCGGCAGCCCAGAAGCCTCTAAGCCTGACCGCTCAGCGGCTGTAGGTCTGGCCGCTCCCTATTTTGGGAGGATGTTTGATTATCCCATCCGCCTGGAGAAGGGTGACTGCCCTCCACGGAGAGCTGGACACTAGCGCTTGCAGGTCCGGAAACCATGACGCGGACAAGCGTCTGGGAGCTACCAAAATTACCGAGAGCTGTTCCGACCGAACTCGGTCCAGGAGGCAGGGATTCAGAGGGACTGGCGGAAACGCATACAGGAGCGTCTGAGGCCAGGGCTGGTGTGAGAAGGCATCCGCTCCGAGCGGGGGATGGTCCCGGGGACTCAGGGGAAACCACAGGCGACACTGTGCGTTTTCGCGAGCCGCGAACAGATCCACAGAGGGTTCCCCGAACCTTATCCAGATATGTGATATCAGTGCGGGATGCAGACGGCAGTCGGAGTCGCGGGGACCCCCTCTCGACAGGATGTCCGCTGCTACATTCAGGACCCCCGGAATGTAGGTGGCTTCGTGTGAGAGGATGCAGGCATTCCCCCAGTGAGCGAGGTCCCCGCCCACTGAAGGGGGAACCCTCAACATACGTCTCTTCTGACGTACCGGGTGTACCCGGAGGCGGATGAGCCAACGCTGCAGGCGCCTCGTGCGTAGTAAACCTAGCGGCACCACAGCGTGGGCTGCAGCCATCATGCCCAGAAGTTTCATGACTAACAGGGCTCTCACGATCTTGCGGGGTTGCACACGGGAGATCACTGTGGTGAGATCTGCCACTCTCGCCGGAGACAAACGGGCTCTCAGTAGAGAGGCGTGCAGCTCCACCCCGAGAAACACAATCGACTGGGATGGAAGGATGGAGCTCTTCTCCCAGTTTATGGAAAACCCCAGGAATGACAGATGCTCCTGGTTTGCTCTGATGCCTCGTCCTTGGACCCGGCGCACATGAGCAGATCGTCCAGGTAAAATAAAACCCTCATTCCCGCCGTGCACAGTGGCTGCAGCGCGGTCTCCAGACATTTGGAGAAGGTGCGCGGGGCTAGCGAGTAGCCGAAAGGGAGACGATTGAACTGGAATTGAACTCCCTTGAATGAGAAGCGCAGGAACTTCCGGTGCTTGGGAATTACTGGGATGTGGAAGTATGCGTCTTTCAGGTCTATTGACGTGAACCAGTCCCCGGAGCGCACGTATTCCAGGACTTGCCTCATTGTTAACATGCGGAAATGCATCACTGCTATGGAGCAGCTGAACAGGGAAAGGTCGAGAATTGGTCTCATCCCTCCCGACTTCTTCGGTACTAACAAGTAGCGGGAGTAGAAGCCTGAGAGCTCTCACCTGCGAGGGACTTGGGAAATTGCGTCCTCGGGCAGAAGTTCCCGCAGCTCCAGGGCCTGAGATTGTTCCTGTGACGTGAACGTCGTCTCCACGATCCCATTGAAGGGAGGAGGAGTGGACTGAAAATGGAGTGTGTGACCGTAATGAATGGTGTCCGACATCCATTTGCTCATGAGGCAAAGGCGGCACCATTCTTGCGCGCGTTCCGACAGCGGCGCGTGTTCAAGGTCACGTGAACGACGTCTGAGGACTGGGTTCGCGCCCTTACCGCCGTCGCTCACACCAGAGAACTGGGAGCGACCCATGGAGGGCTGTGCTCGAAAGGGCGAGTGTGAAACAGCTGGAAGAGGCTGATCCGCACCGCAGAGCGAGGAGTCCAAGGATGAAGGATGAGTGGGAGCCGGGCCCATGCACGGGGACGACAAAGAGCCAGTGGATGGAGCCGTGCACCATGTCGCCGCGCATGGTCGCGACAGCGCCATGACATCCCGTCCTACCCAACGTTGTGGGGGAAGCGGGATGAGTTGGGCCTGGCTGGAGGCTGGGGCCGGTGCGCAAATGGAACGCACCCTTACAGCTGGCCGTGTTATATGATGGACTGCGGGAACATGCAGATGTGTCGCAGTGCTTGGTGTGGGGAACATGTGTGAGGATTCGGCAGAGGGTTCTGCAGAGGACTGTAGGATTGTGCTCTCAATGTGACGTTTTTTGGGTTTTATTTCAAAACCAAAATCATTCACAGAGTTAACATTACAGTTATAAGCACACACATTCCTCCCAACGAGTCGTTTTCGTGGTTGTTTTCGGCGAGGTTCCTGCGCCTGTGACTGCCAAGACGGCGTCTGCTGGCTCTTCCGGAACCGTTGGCTGCCAACTCCCTGGTCCCGCTGAGGTGGAGCCAAAGCAGGAGGCCGGCTCAGCGGGGCGGGCGGTGCAGCTGGGCGCCTGAAGATTCCACGCCGTTCATCCCATCCTGTGGAGGAACGGCCGGCGTGCGAGGCTGACCGAGGGTGGACCAGGTCTCGCACCGTGACTGACAGTTCAGCCGACTTCTGAGCCCTCTCGATGACGTTCGTAAGATGGGGACCAAACAGAATGTCAGAGGTGATGGGGCCTTCCAGCATCTCCCTGTGCAGGTGATCAGGAATGGAGGGCAGGGCCTTGAGCCACAAGGCCCGCTGGATAAGGGTCTGCCAGGCAGCAATGCGAGCAGAACCGGTGAGTACAGCAGCGCACAGATTGAGAATGGCACCAGCAGTTTTGGTAATGATGGTTTTTGATTTGTCAGGAACATCAAGCTCTTCCACCATTTTGGAAACACCAAAGGCAAGAAGGACGATGTTATTTCCTGCAGCGCCGGTCTGGAAGGCGCACTGGTGTGCATGATCGGTCAGCCGCGTCAGCAGCTGGTCATGCTTAGAAGCAGGAACTGCTCGCGGGCCAGCGAGGTGGTTCTTGGCGCCTCACAGCAAGGCCAAGTCCAGCTCCAGTGGAGGAACGGATGACCAGCCCAGGTCGGAGAAGCCCTTGACCTTGGTAATGGGCGCATATGTGGAAATTGGTGCCTTAAGCCTAGCAGGCTTGGAGAAGGCGGCGGACCAGCAGCTCATGGCAGCGGGGAAATGCGGCCAGATGGGGTCTGGACAGCGCATCTGTGTTGACCCGAAAATTCCTGCCAAATCATCTGCCTCAGGCGAAGCTGGTTCTGGAACGGCTAGCCCCTTGCGGACCGCGGCCGTGGAGATGATGGCGGGCAGCTCCTGGAGCAGTGCTCTAACTGCTGGCAGGGAGGAGCTAGAAGCCACTGGGGCAGGAGGTCCAGCTGAGCGAGGCTCGTCGACCTCCGTGTTGCACAGGAGGGAAAAAGGGCTATGGCAGCCAGCCTCGTCGTACTCCTCACTGTCGATGACATCGTCCAGTTGGGAGGAGCCAGCTGGCTCCTGACAGACGACAAAGAACTGTAAGGCCTTGTCCAGCGAGTACGTGCCAGCCACCAGAATTTCCTCGTCAGAGGTGGGGGTGAAGCACTCGACCCGGCGGACCTTTTCAGCCACGGGCAGAGCGGCACAGAACGGGCACGAGGCCTGGGGAGTCAAGGCCAGGCCAGGGTGATGAGCCCCGAGACAGACCTCACACTTGGCGTACAGGTCGCCGCTGGAGATGGAGCCCGTCTGGCAGGCCGGGCAGGTCCTTAAGGGCTAAGACTAGACGAAATAGAACTGAGGATTTCTGCAGTAAATCTGTCTGAAATCTGGCACACAGGTACAGTAGGTGTCCCAGAGTAGGGATGTGGTGAAAGTTGGACATCAACTATTAAGGATGATGTTATATGAATTTTTGAAAATGACATAATTGTATTGACTGTATTGCATTGAATACAAGTTTGCTTTAATAACTGAGGATTTCTACAGTAAATCTGTCTGAAATCTGGTTCACAGGTACAGTAGGTGTCCCAGAGTAGGGATGTGGTGAAAGTTGGACATTAGCTATTAAGGATGATGTTTAATGAATTTTTGAAAATGACAATTGTATTGACTACATTGGACTGAATACAAGTTTGCTTTAATATCTGAGGATTTCTACAGTAAATCTGTCTGAAATCTGGCACACAGGTACAGTAGGTGTCCCAGAATATTAATGTGTTGAACGTTGGACATCAACTACTCTGGATGATTTTTAATGAATTTTTGAAAATGACATAATTGTATTTGAGGACTTCTACAGTAAATCTGTCTGAAATCTGGCACACAGGTACAGTAGGTGTCCCAGAGTAGGGATGTGGTGAAAGATGGACATCAACAATTAAGGATGATTTTTTATGAATTTTTAAAAAATGCAGTGCCGTAAAGACTGGTGTAAAAGCGCAAGGAAATTTACGCGACTGATAAGATGCGGCTGGCTTGACCGTGGCTCATAAATAACGGCTCACTTGACCGCGGTACACTCGTGGCTAATTCGAGCAAATTAAATACTCTTCCAAGTTTTATATTGTGTAAGTGTTAAATGGCCTTCTGATAGTGTTAGGACAAGCAGTTTATTGGTTCTTTTGAAGTTTTAACTAGTTAGCTCATCATTCTAACGTATCTGAGCATCATGTAAATATAACTTTTTCCTACACGCAGCTAACACATCTGAAAGCATATAAAAACTTGGATAATTTATTATGGTTGTCATTGTAACCTTTAAGAAGGAAAACTCTGTGTCAGGAAAATTTAGAAACGTATCAGATGTAAAATTCTGGATTAGTATGGTCCTTGTCATGTGATGTATCAGGTGCTGTAGCGCTTTGATATAGCTCAGAGTCACGTTAACTGGATATTTTCCGTATTTGACAGTTTATTTTTTGACTTAGAAATCTCAAGGCTGTTCGTCATTTTGCCGGGCACAGAACGTTCCGCTGCTGTTTTTCGGCCTGTGGGGTGGGGCGCTTAAGTACTGGCAAAAATATATTGAGTAAGTGCAGCACTAATTGAACATATTTTTAATACAGTAAAAGTAAAAGTTGTCATCCAGAAACATCACTCCACAAACTCAGGCACTGCGCCAGGTTTTAATTTCTAAATGGGCCTTAATTAAACAAATTAATATCAATATGTCAATGGATGCGGGTACAGAAACAATTCTTACATTCAGAGGTTGCTCTAGACAGTTTTGTTGTCAGTTTGACTGACAGGAGTTTAAAAATACCGGTCATGATCGTTTCTCCCCTCATGTTCATTTCTCAAATAATAATAATAAATAAAACTTAATTTTAATTCATATTTAGTCTAAAGAAGCTGACCAGAGTGTCCAGTAATATTAACATTACATGAAACAATTGCACTTAAAATATAACGATTTCACCTGCCGTGGCCCAAATGCACTACTTCCTTCGTCTCTGTGTAAACCTGAGCAGGTCACCTGCTTGTGCGTAATCAATGTCTATAGAATACCGATGCAACGATATGAAATTTTTGGGCCGTTATCAGATATTAATGCCACTGTTATGGCCAATAACCAATATTTGCAGATACTAATATATTGACATTAATGCTTCTGAAATCAGCAGATTATGTCCATCCATCCATCCATCCATTTTCTGAACCTGCTTGTCTTTGCAGGGGTGGGGGGGGGGGGGGGGGGGGGGGGGCTGGTGCCTATCTCCAGCGGTCAATGGGCAAACAAAGAAAATCCTTGTCCTGTATTTGATGTAGCGCCTTCTAGAGTCCTGGAACCCCCCAAGGCACTTTACAACACAATCAGTCATTCACCCATTCACACACACATTCATACACTGGTGGGGATGAGCTACAATGTAGCCACAGCTGCCCTGACAGAGGCGAGGCTGCCGAGCACAGGCGCCATCGGTCCCTCTGACCACCACCAGCAGGCAACGTGGGTTAAGTGTCTTGCCCAAGGACACAACGACAGCGACAGACTGAGCGGGGCTCGAACCTGCAACCTTCCGATTACTGGTCGAGCACTTAACTCCTGTGCCACCGTCGCCCACATGACTAACATCGAGCAGGGGTCACGACCGTGGTGCCTGTGAGCAAGTTCCAAAAATAGCACAAGTCACCACTAACCTTGATCTCTCCTTTTTTTTTTCTTTGCTTTTTTGAGTTACAGTTGCTTATTTGAATATGAAACTATTACCTAATCATTTTCTTTAGAACAAAAATAGTGAGTGG
Source organism: Nothobranchius kuhntae (assembly GCA_006942095.1). NCBI lineage: Eukaryota > Metazoa > Chordata > Actinopteri > Cyprinodontiformes > Nothobranchiidae > Nothobranchius > Nothobranchius kuhntae. Next base: position 1,339 of record SSNQ01033466.1, on the reverse strand, counting down.
AGCCACAGGCGAACTACCAAACCTCTCAGCACCAGGACTTTTTAGTTTAACTTGGTGCATATGTACTCACGGCATGATCAGATCATTTCAGTTTGTGTCCATGTAAACAAAGATTTGGAATTTCCAATCAATCAAGATTTTAATCCGATAGAGGAAATTTGGGGCATGCAAACGTGGCTACTGTTTATTGTTAATTTGTGTTCAGTAGAAAGTTTAATGACAACAGTCCAATGACACAGAACCTGAATTTGTATTCTGAACTGTTTAAACACATTCCATATGGAAACACGTGTCAAAAAGCTACACCTGCTCAACTATTATGGAAAGTTTAACTGGGTGAATAACATCAAATTACGTTAGGCACAGACCGGCTACATCTTATGTCATTATCAAGTTTTTGCTTCTTGTAATTGTGTGACCTGGTATGGCAAACGTTTAAATGAATAAACTTAGACTGTTGAAATGATTCTAAAATGTGAACGCAAATTATAACGTGATCACCTAACTACAGTCTATGATTTCATTTTTTGCAGTTTAAAATGCCCCCTCGTGTCAGCCCTCAGAAAGATGCAATTCAGCATCTTACTTCAAGAACAGATCAAATTAACAAGCTAGAGGTGAAGTACTTCAATTAAGTAAAAGGTAAGTGTAGGGGTAAAGATTACTGTGTTCTGGTCTAACAAGAATATAGTGTCTAGTTTGACGGGATACCAGTAAAGATACTTCGGAGCATATCAAAAATGAATTTAAAAGAGAATTTGGATGCACTGATACCACATTTTCTAAATTGAGAATGAGTACTTATCAATATTGAGAACTGATACCAAATACTTATAAATGGCCTTAATTTAATTCATGGTTGTGTACAGAAAATTAGTGAACAGAAGCAAACACTAGTTTACCCATAACTCTCAATTCACACTGGGTGCCTCTGTGGTGCGTTTTGGCAGCAGCAGTTTACTTGCAAGCCATTTCATTTCAGATGTGGAGTGGCCGTGCAAACAACAATACAACAAGATCTACCTATCACTGCGTCAACTTGATGAAAAAAACAAACAAAAAAACAATATATATATATATATAATCAACATTGCTTAACTGAAGAATCACGATAATAAATCACAATGCATTAAGTGCCCCCCATAGTCTTAAGACCTGTGTTTAACGTGCCCAAGCCCATACTTTTGAGAGTACCATGTGAGCACCTGTGTGTGTACACGCGCTTGTTTATTTAAGGTTTCTCTATAGGAGCGTCCAACAGAGAGTGTGAGGGACCACAGATCCGCCCCCCAAAGATGCGCAGGAGACGGGGGGAGCTCCAAGTCCCAGAGATCCAGGT
>SSNQ01033464.1:0-14897 GCA_006942095.1 Nothobranchius kuhntae | reverse complement strand
GGGGGGGGGGGGGGGGGGGGGGGGGGGGGGGGGGGGGGGCAAATGGGCACTCTCGCCTTGGGCACCAAATTACCTGCCCCTACCAGATTCTTACTCAACTCCCACTTCCTGTTTGAAAAATGCAACAAATGCTGTCGCCTAGCAGACCAAGAGGGCGGAGCCGCTAACAAATACACAAACACACAGGCTCAAAACGACATTGTGACATCATATGGTACCAGCTAATGTTCTAGGGTACCTCTTGGCCAATAGCGATGGCAGATTTAAATTCAAATGCTGTGCAGAGTTTTTACCTGACAATGGCACAAAACTGACAGTTTTAGGCAGAAAATTTAAATTTGAACTAAAATGCACTAAAGTGCAAAACTATTAACTACACGTGTCTGCAGCATGATTAGACATGCATTTATTTAGTTTATCAGAAAAAAAAGTTGATTTGGGGGTGACTTGCTCTTTAAAGGAAACTGCATGTAAAAAACAAACAAACAAACAAACAAATACCCAACCAGAATACAATATTGATCAAAGCTCTGAGGGATCAGAAGGAAAACATTGTGATGATTGAAATACTTTAGAAATCCAGTCTGCTGGTTTATTCTAATAATATGTAACACCTGACACTATCTGCTCTTCTGTCAAAATCCCAAAACAGAAAGTGTCACAGGGAGCAGGAGTCAGGCTTAAAACTGCAGTCTGCACAAACATCTGTCACGCTTAGTGGTTTGGTTCTGCTTCTCTCAGTTTATGCCCAGTTCCCTTAATCACCCAGCCCTGTGTATTTAAGCCCCGGTCTTGTCTTCTGTGTTTGTCAGTTCATTGTCTCCTGTCAGCGTGTTTGTAGCTTCCTGATTTCCAGTTCCCAGTTCATCTAGTTTCCAGTGTTCAAGTTTGTCCACCTGTGAGTGATTTAGAGTTCTAATTGGCTCCCTTGATTTTGAGCCTTTTGGTTTTAGTTTTTATGTTTCTTAAAATACTTTGTTTTTACACACCTTATCTCCTCGAGTTGTTCTGGGTTCCTGCGCAATTAGGTCCACCCTTCCCTCATTGTGACAACATCAGCATAAAGCTGGATGAAAGAGATCCAGCTCAGATTTCTTAGTTTAGGTGATGAAAATTACAGCAAAATGTTCAAAATACAGGTAGTTTTCCTGAGAAACAAAAAGCTCCGTTTTACACCAAAAACATTAATATTTTAGCTATTAAGATTCATAGTAACTTTTTTTAAAAATCTGACGGCAGATTTTATTTGTTCCTCCTGTGAGGACAGTGCAGTTGGCTCTGATGATAAATTCCCATCCAGCTGATGTCTATTATGAGTCCACACTGAGGACCAGATGAGATTCATAGAGATGAACTGGCTCTGATCTGGGTCATCTGGGTCACACACTGGATGGCTGAGGGCAAAAATACAAAAAAGAAAAATAAATTCTCCAGGGATAAAGACACATGTTATTGTAGATTTCCAGAATTGCTTATGGTTGCCGTCTTGGATCTTGAACTGCCCTGTATGGTCCAGTAAAAAAAAAAAAAAAAAAAAACCCTACAACTTTACTTTTAAAATCAGACAAGATTATTACATATTACACAAAAAATAATCTCGATAATACTTTAAAGGATAAATATTATGCAAACTTCACCTTGTGTGTCTCTACTGCCTCTATAAATATTCCAAATATTAAAGAAAAAATAACTGTCTGTATGTTTTCTGTCAGTATTTGGTTTTGGAAATGATCTGCCTGAAACAAGCTGTTTCAGAAAGTCCCTGTATGTGATGTAACAAATGCTGCTGGATCAACAGCAGCTCCACTTTAAGCCCCTCCCTGTTTTTGGAGATTTTTAGCTTATAGCAGCCTGAGCAGGGGCTTGGTAGGCGTGGCCCATTCCAGTTTGTTTTCTTAAAGAGACAGAGTTCAGGAACGGCTCACCCTGGAAGGTACAGAAGTGTCAAGAATAAAACTGTTGAGATTGCTTCATGTGAGAGGGATTTAGTGCAAAGAACAATCATAGCCTGTAGCGGAATAAAAGTCACAACATGTCCCCTGACATATGACTGAAATATCCCCCTTTATAGAACAGGCTGGGGGAAAACAAACTATTCCTGCAGTGTTCATATTTTCATTAATGTTAAAAGTTTCCTTTCCTTCAGAGTGCAAGCAGACATAATATTATTACAAGAGACCCATAGATCTGCCTCATCTGCAGATTAACTTAAAACATCGGAGTTTCCCAGCATGTTCTCTGCCTGCTATAACTCTAGGCAAAGAGGTGTAGCTATTTTAATACACAAAACATCAATTTCACAGTATTGGACATAGTTTCAGATCCAGAGGGTAGATTTATAATACTAAAAATATCTAAACAGAACCAAAGCTTATGTATCACAAGCATATACCGTCCAAATATTGATAACCCTTCATTCTTTCATAATTTTTTCTCTGTACTCTCCAAACCCTTGGACTGTCCACTAACGCCGGGGTCAAACCGGCCGCAGAAGCGCCGCGAAGCGCCGAGAAGCGAATCGCTCACGAAATTCGGAGGCTGCTCGCCGCTCCTCAGTTCAGATCAGACACGCCCCAGTCGAGGCGCGCCTCGGCTCAGCTGTAGTTTTCTTTTAAACACTTGGTGTCCTCCATTTCCTCTCTGCCTTTTCTCAGCTCTTTTCCTCTACGTTTGAGTGTGTGTGTGTGTGTGTGTGTGTGTGCGTGTGAACCTATGGTATGAGTTGTTTCTGCCAGTTGAATCTCTTGGAACCCGCTCCAATTCTACAGCTGTATCCTAGCAGTTTCTTCCGAAATGGGTACGTAAATAACCATGTTTTTCGGGGGTCGTACAGCTCCTTGTGTTTCTCAACTTCCATAATTAATTTAAAGTCATCCATCTTAACTGCTTGCCTCAGACTTTCTGCCTCTCGTTCCTGTTTGCTCCGGTGAAGACACCCAAAACCACTCCCCCTTCACGTGGTCACACACGCACACAAGTTCGATGTGTGTGTATGTGTGTGTGTGTTCGTGTGGTTTTTTCTGCAGTGTCTGATTACGAACACATTTGACTATTGCGGAATTTTATTTTGAAATGCTTTATTTTGTTAACTTTACCGGCCTGCCTCTTATGTCTAGGTTTGACTTCCTGCCAGAATTGACGCGATTCACCCGCGGCTTGCGAAAAAAATAGAGCCGACGCCGAAATGATCGCTGCACGGCGCGGGCTGGAGCGCCGGCGCGAGGCGATTCGCAGCGCTTCGGCGGCCCATGTGCTCTATAGAATAGCTTAACAAGGGCGCCGAATGAAAGCGGTCTCATTTTCGCGGCGCTTCCGCGGCGCTTCCGCGGCCAGTGTGTCCCCAGCGTTATACTTGGAGGCGATTTTAATTTTTGGATGGGTGCTTTAACAAACAGGCTCAGTGGCTCAGTACAGCTGGGACTCAGCGCAATTGGCAATCCACTAACATAGTTAAACAGTACATGAGTGATTATGGGCTTTGTGATGCATGGCGATCTCTTCACCCTAACCGTAGAGAGTATACTTTTTTCTCACACGTCCATCACCATCTCACTGTAAAGCCCTGGCAAAAAGATTACAGAAGGTAACCCCCTTCATAATACACCCTGAACAAACTGGTTTCATTAAGGGTAGACACTCATCCACAATGCAGAAAAGGCTTTTGATAGAATTAACTGGAAGTTCTTATTTGCAACTTTACATAAATTTGGTTTTGGGAACTTCTTCATAAACTGGCTACAAACATTGTACAATTCACCAACAGCACGTGTCCGGACAAATGACCAAATATCAGCTAGCTTCTTTCTTCAGAGGGGGACCGGGCATGGATGCCCACTCTCCCCCTCACTGTTTGCTATCTTTATCGAACCACTAGCAGCAGCAATTAGGCAAACAACAAGTATTAAAGGCATAAAATGTAAGAAAATTGAACATAAGATCAGTCTTTATGTAGATGATGTTTTCCTCTTTCTCCAGAATTCTCAATCCTCTCTCTCCCATTCAATATAATTGATAAATAATTTTTCATGAGTTTCAGATAACTCAATAAACTGGTTAAAATCCACAGTTCTACCAATTAATTTCTCTTTTGTCAGTTTGCTTAATACACAATTGGAGTCAGGGAATATCACATACCTGGGAATTAATGTCCCTCCCAAGCTGGCAGATCTAACCAAACTAAACTACATCCCACTTTTAAAGGAAGTGGAAGATGATCTTGCAAGATGGAAATCCTTACCAATATCACTCATAGGAAAGGTTGCTACAATTAAAATGATGGTCTTACCCAGAATAAATTACTTATTTTCAATGACCCCAAACAAGCCACCAGCTGACTGGTTTAGATCTCTGGACTCCTCAATTACCAAATTCCTTTGGCAGGATAAACCTCCACGAATTAGCTTAAAAATGCTTCAGAAGACCAAAGTCAGAGGAGGACTGGATCTACCCAACTTTTATTATTATTTCTTAGACAACAGGCTGCAATATATACCAAGATGGTTGCAAGATAACCCACTGAGTCCTGGTTAGATATAGAACAGACACTTTGCAATACAATAGAGCTTTCAGACTTACCCTTTATTAGCTCAAGCATAAGAAAACATGAAGTCTTCAAAAGTATTAATATCAGCACCTCTCTGGCAGCATGGTGGGAGTATCTAAAAATGACAGAGTCTTCACCAATACCATGCAGACGCACACTTATCTGGAATAATCCTGATATTTTGCTAAATAACAAAATGATGAACCTTCCGGACTGGGAAAGTAAAGGAAACCTAAACCTGGAACACATATATGAAGGATTGGACTTCATCCCATTTAACAGAATAGTCTTCCAATTTGGAATAGATAAGAATAGCTTTTTAGAATATCACCAAATTAAATCAGTAGTTTAACAACAATTTCATCTCAATAAAGTAGAATTAAAAACACCACCAAGAGTATTAAACATCTATAATCTCAACCCCCTAAACTACTGTCTAAAGTTTATAGGACATTGTCCAAAATAGACGATAGAATAGCAATCCCTATTGAAAAATGGGAGGTAGATCTATCAGTCAGCTATGACCAGAACTTCTGGTCCCAAACTTGTTTAAAAACTTTTAAAATGATCAGACACTCCAATTTACAATTAATTCAGTATAAAATTCTACACAGAGTACATGATACAGGTCATTGGATGTTCAGGATGGGATTTGTGTTGTCTGACACCTGTACACGCAGCACAAACAACATTCCTGACAATTACATTCAAGCACTGTGGTCCTGTCCACCTGTCCAGGAATTTTGGGGTAGAGTATGTGAAGACCTGTCAGTGTCTGAAATGTCATATCCCAACTTCCCCCTCTCTTTGTTTGCTGGGAAACCTGGACGATTTTCCAGTTGAAACATCTTTGGTTCAAGTGGTTCTGACTGTCATATGCATCGCTAAGAAAACTATCCTCATGAATTGGAAAAATAGAGATACTCTTTGCATTAACCAGTATAGAAATATTTTGTTAGATCATATTGCACTTGATGCAGTCTCTGCTTCCACTTCAAGTCAATCTCTTTGGGCTCCTTTGATCAGTTCATCACATAGTGATGATGGGGGGTCATTGATATTGTCCTGCGGGATGATGTGGGTGGAGGGTCTGAGTTTGGAGTATCCGGACGTTCCCTGAGGGTGGGTTCACTAGGGGTGTCTGGGGCTGGGGGGCTGCTGCCCCCCTCTGGAGGTGCTTGGGTTGCCTCGGGGGTGGACTACTGGCAGTTGTGAGTGGGGCCCCTTGGGAGTCTTGGCGGTGGCCATGGGTTGCTGCCTAGCAGCTGCATTGCCCCTGAGTAGGTCTGAGTGGGGGCCTGGGGGCTCAGTGTGTGTGTGTGGGGGGTGGGTGGGGGGGGGGCATTGGCCAGACAATGCCTGTACTGCCCGCTCACCACAGCCACGAGTACACCTCATCAACACGCACCAACACAGTATTGGAGCAGGCGGAGGGAGACTTGGGGTCTTAGCACACCTCTGTTGTCGCTTGGCTTCCCAGGGCTGGAGGCTAGGAGGGGGATCTGGCCATCTGGCTGGGGTCTGGGGTGGTGGGTTGCTTTGCTCGGCGTTGGGCGGCGGGGCCTGCTCATCAGCACCCCAGGAGAAAGGGTCGAACTCTGGGAACCGGTGATGGCTTTACTCTTGTGCAGCAGTACCGGGACCAGATTGAATAGGGTGTGTATGGGGAGCATGAGTGGGTGTCTGGCATGTATTTTTGTACATCTTAGGTTGTATGTCTATGTGTGAGCATAAGGGAGGGAGTGTGTGACTGTGTTAGTGTATGACTGTATACGTCAGGGGGGGCCTTTGACTCCTCCCCTCTCCTGGGACTTCTTTTGCTGCTATACATCTTCGCCTCCCCTCCCTCTGCCACGCTAGGTGTGGAGTGGGGTGCCTTGGTCTGCCTGAGTGTTCGCGGCTCCCGGGTCAGGGGGTTTAAGATTTTTGGCATCTGCCTGATTAATCTTGGTGGCTGCCTGGTGGGATCTGAGTCACTGGGCTCGGTTGGGTCCCCGGTGGGGCTGGTCGCCCTTGGGTCCCGGGTCACTGGCTTGGGGGTGGGAGGCTGCGGGCGGGCCTGTGGGCTTGCCGCTTATATCCTCTCTGAGATCTCAGAGACTTGGAGCTTCTTCCATGTCCTACACATCTTTGGGGGGCAGATCTGTGGCAGATCTGTGGTCCCTCACACTCTCTATTGGATGCTCCTATAGAGAAACCTCACATATACAAGTGCGGGTACACACGCAGGTGCTCACATGGTGCTCTCATAAGTATGGACTTGGGCACGTTCAACACATGTCTTAAGGCTGTGGTTGGCACTTAATGCACTGTGATTTATTATGTTTATGTATTTAGCAGATGCTTTTTTCCAAAGCGACTTACAAGTGATAATCGGCATGTTGCCCTTGAGGCTAACAACAACAAACAATTTCCAGTCAGTCGTAGGTGGCAGTGAGGCAGCATGATGAATCATGGACAGGAGGGATCAAGGGGTGGACAGTAGAGAAGGGGATGAGTGCAGGGAGGGTGCTAGTTTAAAAGATGCTCTCTGAAGAGCAGGGTCTTCAGGAGTTTCTTGAAAGTCGAAAAGGAAGTCCCTGTTCTGGTAGTGCTTGGTAGGTCATTCCACATTTGTGGAACGATGCATGAGAAGAGTCTGGATTGTCCTGAGTGTGGTGTAGGCACTGCTAGCCGACCATCCTGTGATTACCGGGAGCGGCCGGGCCGAGACGTAAGCCTTTGCAAGAGGTTTCAGGTAGATGGGAGCCGTACCATCTCGGACTTTGTATGCTAGTGTTAGCAATTTGAATTTGATGCGTGCAGCTAGCGGTAGCCAGTGGAGCTCAATGAACAGAGGAGTGACATGTGCTCTTTTTGGCTGATTGAAGACCAGACGCGCCGCTGCGTTCTGGACCATTTGAAGAGGTCTCACAGTACAGGCTGGAAGACCAGTTAGAAGGGCATTGCAGTAATTGAGGCGGGAGATGACAGTAGATTGCACCAGGAGCTGTGTGGCATGTTGTGTTAGGAATGGTCTGTTTTACACTGCAGTCGTTACTTGTAAACACTCTGTATTAATTGATTGATTTTAACAAATGTAATCTTCAGTTTAAAGTGGCAATGTGTAGTTTCCATCCAATAGGGGGCAGTACACACCTTTCAGAGTAGTCTTACATCATATCGCCATGACTGTCGCTAGTTTAAAAAAACATTACGGTAAATGTTACCTGTGGAGCAGAAAGCATGCAACCTTGGCGCGACTTCTCAGACTTTGATGGTCCTTCAATTAATTCCATTGAGAGAACACGCTGCCGATGCTAGTTTTCTGTCGCTGTAGTTTCCGGATCTGTTGGGGTTCCTGTGTCTGCCGATGATGTCATCACACTATGGCAATACCGCTAAGCCAAAATATATAGTATCATATTTGCGATTCTGTTCTTTCACATATATTTTGGAAAATGTTTAGTGGTGTTGTTACTAAATTCTTGTTTCTTACTGCTAAAAGTTTTTGAACGTGGTAACGTAACTTCCGTAAGTCTATGTCTAGCCAGTTATCTAGTGTGAGGTCATCGACAGACGCAGAACTCCGAGCTGTCCAGAAGGAAACATGGCCTCTAAAAAGGCTTTGGGCATCCCCCAAAGATGCCAGTCCCTCACCCTATGTACTATGTATGATGATTTTTTTCATTTTCATTAATGTTTTAATGGATATTTCCAGAGATTAACAGTAAAAAACATTGTCTAATTTACTTTTTTTGATAATGTGGACTTTTATAATATACTGAGCATTGGACATCATGTCTAAATAACACTAAATAGATTTATTTATATTTATAGGTTAATATTTTATTTGGAAGGAGACAAAAAGAGTGAAATTGCAATTCAATCGGGAAAGTAAAAAGATAAGGCATCATGTTTTGCTGCCTTCCTGCTTGGTTTAATGCCATTTGTTGGATATTTTTATCCGTAAATAGCTGTCAGTCCAATACTTGCTAAGCTGCTTGTTAGTGTGGCAAGGTGTAGATACGAGGGCCTGGGTGGGATTCAATCCCCAGACTCCCGGGTAGGAGTCATGCGCGCTAACCAGTCAGCCAAAGGGACATCCCCTTGACCAATAGCCAGAAGAAGAAGAAGAAAGTATCATTTCTATAGCGCCCCTCAAGATAAAAATCATGAGGCACTTAAATCAGGGCGCATGATCAATCGGGACACTGTGATAGGACGCTCACACTGTCACATTAGTTTGGAAATTTCTAAATAAAGCAATTCGATATCCCAGAACCTTTCTGCACAAAGACCATTGCTGTTACACTCTAATCAGTCTCACTTCAGTGTTTAATGCAACATCAAAGAGTGGTCGGGGGCAAAAGCTAGGCAGTCACCTATGGATCTGAATATACAAGAAGCTGATTTACAGCAGAGATATTCCTGCGAGAAGCTAATTGCTGTTTCATTTCTTTACTGGCAGTTCCTGTTTGTCTGGCTTCTGAAAAGGGCTGAGATCTGTGAAGAAAAGATGCAAAGATGTGTTTCAAGTTTTACGATAATACAGGAGTCAACAACAAGGGAACTCGACCAAAGCAAAGTGCAATCAGGATGTATTTATTCATGTCTCTTTTAAAAACTCTACAGAGCAGTTTTCCAAGTTTCACAGTGGTCATCAGTCATGTTCCCTTCTTGCAATTTTACTTCCAAATAATATGTTGTAAACATAAAACTCATATTTTATACTAATCATAAAGCTTACAGGGAACAAAAAGGCACCACTAAGCAAACATCAGCCACAATGCCAGGCTTTGCTGAGCAACAGAAAACAAAGCAAACACCAGCAGCTGTCCTTGGGCTCGGTTCTAGCCGGGCAGAGGTGGAACCTAAAGGCTCGGAAAGTGTGTAATGACAATTTTACTGCTCGTGCCGACTGAAGGAAAACAGCGGTCTGCTGCCCTGGTGACTTGTGCTGGGGATCAATGGTCATTAATCTTTCTAAAGAGGCTCTGGTTGCACTTTTTAAGGGGGTAGAGTGATTGCTGATCCAAGAGCAGGACGTCTTTCTGAGTCCACAAAGCAAGGTTTTCTGTGTTTGAATGGCACAGCACTTCTGGTCTGTTTAGCTTAAAGCAGAGCTCAGTCAGACTGGAGACAGACACAAGCTCTTCTTCATCACGTTACTCTTTGTGTCTCCTTTGTGAAAATAAAAACAAATCTTTTTATTTGTTTTTTCAATTTACAAAATATTTGTTTCAGTTTTAAAAGCTTCTAACTCAAGTAATGGGCCACTAAAGGGACATTTTAACAGGGACTTTAACAAAAGCTCCCTTGCTCTGTTTTCCCCCCCGATTTAATTTTAGTTTGGGTTGGTTATTGGTTTATATTACAGTTCATCAAAGCAGAACATACTTTGCACCCAAGCCTGCAGAAATTTTCCTTTTGATGTAACCAAAGAAAGTTATTACTGCAAAACTGAGTAAAAATATGTCAAACATCTTGTAAATTAGGTCCATGTCACACAATATGGCAGAAATTAAACTTATAGGAAATGAGAATGCCTAAAAACATAGTTTCAGGTAATACAATGCTTGTTGCTTGGCTTTGAACAAAAGTACATAAATCCAACCTTCTAATATTAATAATCCAACTTGAGGTAAAATGAAAAGCAACAGCTCAATGAGAATCATTATGTCCATGTTACTGGACATAACATGTGCAGGCTTAAAACCATTCACACCTAACATGCATGTTTTCATAATAAAGGTCAAACTGTTTTTGAACTAATGCACATCCCCCAGCATTATACAGACTAAGTTTGCCCATTTATTCTGTAAATTTCCTGTGGTCTATCCATCCATTTTCAGCCACTTATCTGGAGTCGGGTCACGGGGGCAGCAGCCTATGGCCCAGACTTCCCTCTCCCCAGCTACTTGGGCCAGCAACTCCGGGGGAATCCCAGTGTGTCCATGAGGTATCCTAATCAGATGCCCGAGCCACATCAACTGGATCCTCTCAACGTGGAGCAGCAGCGGATCTACTCCGAGCCCCTCCTGGATGACCGAGCTTCTCACGTTATCTCTAAGTTAGAGCCCAGACACCCTGCAGAGAAAACTCATTTTGGCCGCTTTTATCTGCCATCTTGTTCTTTCGGTCACCACCCAAAGCTCGTCACCATAGGTGAGGGGTGGAACGTAAACCAACCGGTAAATCGAGAGCTTTGCCTTCTGGCTCAGCTCTCTCTTCACCACAACAGACAGGTGCAACCTCCACATCACTGCAGACAAAGCATCAATCCGCCTATCAATCTCACGCCCTGTTTTTCTCTCACTCATGAACAAGACTTTGAGATACTTAAACTCTTCCATTTGAAGGCATTCTACCCTTTTCCGATTCAAGACCATGGTTTCAGATTTTGAGGAGCTTATTCTCATCCCAGCCGCTTTGCACTTGGCTGCAAACCGCTCCAGTGAAAACTGGAGATCACTGTCTGAAGCCAACAGGATGCAAAAAGCAGAGTCATGATCCTCAGAACAACAAAACGGTTCCCGTCAACACCTTGGCTGCGCCTAGAAATCCTGTCTATAAAAATTATGAACAGAATCGGTGACAAAGAGCAGTCTTGGTGGAGTCCAACCTCTCACTGCAAAACGAGCCCGTCTTACTGCGGACCAAGCTCTGACACTGGTCATACAGGGACCTAACAGCCCCCTATCAATCATCATTTCCTGTGGTCTCTAGTATAAATGTATGTCTTATGAGACTTTGTCTATAGAGCTCCGGGAGTTGACGTCACTTCTCCCGGCATGCAACAGTTCAAATCGAAACGGCGCCATCTTAGCAGGCAGAAGCCGGCAGCTGGACCATTTGTTATTGTCAGAAAACTCAATCAGACAGGAAATATGGTAGATTCCTGTTGTGCCCCAGGATGCAGAACAGACGCGGACGACATAAGGAATGAGCCATCTACAGGATTCCCCTAGATCCGGAGCGCCGCAAACGTTGGATGATTGTAATAAAACGCGCTAGTGACAGGGCTGAAATGAAACCAGCTCAGTGGCCTAGTGGTAGAGTGTCCGCCCTGAAACTGGGAGATCAGGGTTCGATTCCTGGTCGGGTCATACCAAAGACCTTGAAAAAATGGGACCCAATGCCTCCCTGCTTGACACTCAGCATTAAGGGGTTGGATTGGGGGGTTAAACCACCAAATGGTTCCCGAGCGCGGCTGTGTCTGCAGCTCACCGCTCCCCCAGGGGATGGGTCAAATGCGGAGAACAAATTTCGCACACACATTAGTGTGTGTGTGACAACTAATGGGACTTTAACTTTAACTGTGGGATCCCGAGAGTAAAGGTTTTCGCTTATGCAGCGACCACTTCATATCAGGTACTTAAACCAACGTTTCCTCAATTGTGTATGGTATTTATTTTAAATGCTTTTATTACGATTCTTAGTGGGCTTCCTAAACTTATTTTGGCATGGCTTTTTCTGTCTTATTACTCATAGCAGCAAGTAAACATCACGTAAAACGTTGCCTCGTGATTTCTGCGTGCTGCGTTTACGTGTTTTATTAGCCGGCTAAGCTGTATTTGATTTTTAAGCAATGGTTGATCAATTGTCAGATCACACATAAAAAGCACTTTGGATTGCTATTATCTGTCTCACTGAGACGCTCCTGCCTGACATTTTTATTTTATTCACGGAAAACAATCAAACTAGTGATTTCTCTTGGCGTTCAGTTTATACATTCAAACAGCACAGCACTCTATTTAAACTACATACGTGTAAATCTGTTATTTGTCCATCCATTTTCATCCGCGTATCCGGAGTCGGGTTGCGGGGGCATGTAGCGTTGAGAGGCCCAGACTTCCCTCTCCCCAGCCACCTGAGCCAGCTCTTCCAGGTAAATCCCAAGGGGTTCCCCGGCCAGGTCCGGTAAGAAGTCTGCTCTGACAGCTTCTGGCGTCGGAGCGGGCAGTAGCGTCGAGAGTCCCAGACTTCCCTCTCCCCAGCTGCCTCCTCCTCCGGGGGAATCCCAAGGGGTTCCCCGGCTAGGTCCGGTAAGAAGTCCGCTCCGACAGCTTCTGGCGTTTTTAAAAAGTATCCCAGGGGCACGGTAAGGGTCGGAGATGTTTAGTCTATTTAATTTCTGACTATATAAAAGGATTTCTTCGGTTTTAAAGTGTGAAGTAAACTCAGACGAAGAAAAATCCAAGCTGATCCCGTTTACGTTCATGGTTAAGATCCGTGTTTGTTTAGCTTCTTTTACCTGCCAATATGGCGTCTACTAACTGAGAATCACGTGGGGTCCGGAGCTCTATAGGAAAAAGATCTTGCGTTCCTGTTTCAGGAAGTAGAAGTGAACCAAAGCAGATGGGAGCAGAGACGGCAGGATTTGGATACTTATTTAATATTATTTCCTAATTTTTGGTCATCTCACCTCTGATTGACTAACAACAATGCGACTCAACTGACTCTGTTCGCTCTACAATGTTTTATCTCCACATAACCCAAACTTGTAGGAGTTCTGCCATGTTGTGGAGCTACTAATGCTAATGGTTAGCTTCTACTAGCTAAGACATGCTCTGCTCTCTCCTGGATGCTAAATCAACAACATCTTTCTTCATTGTGAGCCAAGATGGGTGAGTCCTGCTATTTTTCAGAGTGGCATTGGTCTGAATGGCTTTTCCAATCTGAGTGTTTCTACTTCTATTTTCTATCAGTAGCTAAGGAAGGAATATAGTGAAAAAGACCAATTTCATGTTTTGCATGTGGAATTCAAGGGGTTTCTCAATGTCAAGGCACCTGGCCTCGCAAGGTGATGCCTTGCAAGACCAGGCGCCTTGCTTACAAGGACAATGTCCTTTCTTGGTCAAAGAAAACGGTTAAATGGAACAGACTTGCATCACGTGACTGCTTACGTAACACCACGTGACACGGGAGATATTGTTATATATTATACGTTTCAAGATAAATAAATAATGAGTCTTTTACTTTTAAAATTGTGTATATATTGGTTAAATTATACATATATGTAAGTGAATTACTACCTGCTAGCCACCAAAGCTGCAACTACTAAGCAACTAACCAACCATAGATAACTGCTTTTTATCTAAAAAAAAATTACATTTCAGATATCAGCCCAACAGCTACAATTGGTTGACTTACATTAAAACTTGAAATTTGTCCCAATGTAGCTGTCAGCTTCTGATCTGCCATCCTTTTGAAAATACAGCGGTGTATTCTGAGTAATTTTTGACCAAGGCTAGGCTACAAGACACCTCCCGTGTATCCTTGCTCAGTTAGCTAAACAGCTAACAAACGGAGAACAGATGCCTCAGCAGAAAATGAACATTGGAACACACCTTGTTGCTTCCTGATGACAGGAAACACCCTCAGATTGATGATCCTATTTCATAAACGATGAGTAAAAGATGGTTTCTCAGTGAACTTGCTCTTTACACCAGGTTATTTTTATGTTGATAAAGGAAGGTATAGGGAGCCTAAGTCTACTTCCGCATCATGGGTTCCCAGAAGAATGAAAAAATGAATGCAAGTCAACGGGGCTAAAAACGCTATTTTCTAATCCGCTATGCCTCACACCCTGGACATATGTTGTACTGCAATTTAAATGAAATGTAATGATGGCTGTTTCGACCATGCTAATCATTTAGGTTACTTTGAGATTCATTAGCTTGTAAAAGTTCGTAATTATCATGACTACAAATTAGATATTGGCACATGGCATATGTGACATCGCCACTGAATATCTCCACCAGGGGCGCCGTTAGGCCCAGCTACTTGGGCTCAAGCCCCGAATGTTTTATGAAAAGCCCCGGATCTAAATCGTGGAAGTAACATGCAGTACCAAAGTCCAACAGAGAGGGAGCAGCTGGCAGTAGTTTGTATACAGCCTGCCTGAACCTCCACCACTGAAGAAGAAGCCCTTCAGCAGCCGGCTTCTTCTACAGTCTCTGCCTGAAACGCATGTGTGAAGATGGACATAAGGACGTTGTTTTAGATCAAAAGTACAACAACAAAACCCCAGCTTTGATGAGACTGGTGTTGACTCAGGTTTGTGAGTCTTACCCCGGGTTTCCACGGGAGCCGTCAGCAGCACGTTACTGCAGCAGCACGTCTAGCTGCTGCTTGGCCCTTCCCACAAGACGCGACGCAGCAGAGGAGCAGCTGTCACCGACAGGGCACGAAATCACACGAGTGACTTCGTCAGTAAACACAACAACAAGCAGGAGAAAACTACAACATGGCTCCAAAATGTTTGTGTTTTTATGTTCTGTCCGTTTTATAATCGCCAATACGGACCTGAAAAACAAAGGAGACCGCTAGCTAGGTGATAACTTCTCACGGGGACGCACAGTTAGTAACC
>SSNQ01033463.1:4673-19021 GCA_006942095.1 Nothobranchius kuhntae | reverse complement strand
TCACTTAAATGCAACAGCAAATTCTCTCATTGCTACTGAACATTTTCTCCACTTATGTGGTTATGATATAAGGCTGTTGCTGCAATTGGGAAGTGATCTGTGCTGGGCCAAACTAGGAGAAAATTAAGATTTTCTGAGTGAAAGAGAAAAACAATTGTCTACCTTTCAGAAGAGGAACTGGCAAAAAACTACATGGGAAATATGTGAAAACGTTTGTTTTTAACCCCAAATTGAACAAGTTTACCTAGATCTTAAAAAGCAGCTCAGATGACGAAACTGCAACTATGATTCTGATAACAAGCTAACAAATTGAACTAAGATAACCGGCTAGCAGAGCTTCTGACTGACAGTTTATGTGCAGCAGCAAATCAACTATCCTGATTAACAAGGTTATAAAAGCTCATAAATGAAAAATCACTTTGATATGTGGGGGAACTTTTACAGGCCCTCTTTAGCAGGGTGGGACTGGGAGGAGAGTGCTGTAGCCTTTAAGCTGGAAGCTAACCGGAGCCTGGGGCTAACACTAGCGACATGAAGGTGGGTTGGTTCACCGGCACATGTCGGAGTCAGCCCGGTAAAAATGATTAACGACACAGAGCGGAGTCACGTTCACGTTTGAAAGCAGCGCTGAATCCAGAAACATCAGCAAAAAGTGTGTTTGTTGCTCTGAGCCAGCATGACGAACAAGGGAACAGCGCCGCAAACTCTGTTTGGGTGTTGCTTTCCAAAAGGGTCTATGTAGGGGGGTGTATTACGTGAACAGGACCATCTGATTGGCCGCATATCAGAAGGACTACATTTGATTGGTCAAATAATACTTCCACATAAAAAACAGAGCTGGTTTACAAAAAGCTGATGTATGACACGGATGGAAATATTTGAACCAAACATTTATCGCTGTTTTGCGATGGCCCTATCGCACGTCCTGTTATCGTGATGACGATAATTTTTCGATATATTTTGCAGCCCTAATTCTACTGGACATTTCTTAAAATTTGTTCTGAAAAATAATTCATTATTAATAATTAATTATGAAATATTGTTTACAAATGAAATTCTTACCTTCTTAACTAAATATTTAACATCCAAACTAAATATTTAACTTTTTAACTAAATACTTTGATTACAAACTAAATATTTACCTTTTTAAATATATATTTAGCATCCAAACGAAATATTTAACTATATATTTTGTTTACAAACCAAATATGTAGCTTCTTACCAAAATATTTCACTTTTTAACTAAATATTTCACTTGCAAACTAAGTATACATGTTTTTATGAATGTTAAATGTTTTACCAAATAGTTTGAAGTTGAAACATTTCTTAATGAATAAACAATATTAATTCCCTTTTAATTTCTCATATGACAAGCTAAATAACCAACATTATTGTTAATTTTAACTGTGTAACTTTACAAACAGCATCTCATGGAGGACAATATAAATAGAACTTTGAAGTTCTATGTACGTCCAATTTATAGTCAAATCAAATTAGTGTTTATTTGAATAGTCGTAAATCACATCATTGGGAGAAGATTTTCACAATTATTTCATTTTAAGTAGTACTGCTAAAATGCAGAGACATATTTATTACTATTTTACTAGTCTATTAATAGTTTTTTCAATACTTTCTGCATAACGGGCCCTTTAAGAGCATTCATGATCTTTATGTGGCCAGAAATGAAAATGAATTTGATATCCCTGATTTAAGTTCTACACATTTAAAATGAAAATAAGAAATAAAAGTATTTCTGCCCCCCCCCTCCCCCTCTGCCTTATACCTGCCCCCAGGCAAAACTGTTAGAGCCTCCCCTGCACAGACACCAGCCTTCTATCAGCTCCGTAAAAAAGAATCCTGGTGACATTTGTTCATAACTTTTCTTCAAGTCATTCATGTAATCTAAAATGTAAACAGTTTCTCCATTAACTGTTCAGTTGCTCGGATGATTGAGTCTGGACATCTCCTATTTCTTCTCGATGTTTCTTTCTCATCAGATCCAAACTGACACCATGACCAGCAGCTTTTACAGCAAACATCGGCTAATAAACGGATCCGCTGATGATCAAATGCACCTGAGTTTAGATGTCACCCGCCGCCTTTGTTGCCAATAAAACAAAAAGAAGAAAAAAAATGGTGGGGAATGAGGAGACGGCCGGCCGAGCAGCATAAATAAAGACACCACAACGTTGTCTCTTTTTTTTTTTTTTGTTTCAGTCTAGCTAAACTACAGGACAAATCACATTCTGTTTCAACTCATACGGACGATTCGGTTTTTTTATGGGAAGGTTGGCAACCCTAAAAATTAACTGTCAGTAACATCATAGCACCCGGCCAACAGTAGAAACTCCGTATAATAAACAGTAAGATGAGTTATTGTAACTGACTTTAGAAAGTTAGCAAGCAGGACGATGACAATAAACTACACCTGAACTTGGTTTATATTTGACCCAGATAACTTCTTACCTGAAATTCGGTTCTGCTACTTGGACAGGCAGCCGGCTCTGGTTTCTCCTCCTCCTCCCTCTTTTCTTCTCCAACCTGTCGCTGGGCTGAGGCTCCATCACTTCCTAAATTGATTTTACTTGAACCTTCACTACCAAAAAACTGAGATTTTAACACATTTGCCAGCATCAGCCTGAAGGGCCAGTTTCTTCTTTAGTCGAATTTTCTCCGCTCCTCCTTTCCATTTTTTGTTCTCCATTTTGTTAAGCTCGTCTGTCTGTTTACTGAGGCCCTGTCCACACGTAGCCGGGGATCTGCCAAAACGTAGATATTTTTCTACATTTTGGCCTGTCATCCACACGAAAACTGAGTTTTTTCACACGAAAACGGATCTTTTTAAAAACTCCGGCCAAAGTGAAGATCTGCGTTTTCTCTGTTGTGGGTGTCTGCGTGTGGACGGACAAAACCGGAGTTTTAAGGTCCGCAACGTCACTTTCCGCGACAAAAAATGCTGACATCATGTGTGCGACGTGTGTTTACACTAGCCGGCATCATGGAAGCCCTCAGAGCTGCGCTCTGTCACTACCCGATCCATCAATTGTCCAAGTGCTTTCTGCTTGTTTGTTTTTGCCATCGGAATGACTGCTCCTTGCGGAAGACCACAGACGAAGGACGAGGTTAAGAATGGGGGAAGTACTGCTGCCTACAGGTCTGGCATGTCCTTAACAACGTATTTATCCGTGTACGTGTGGACAGAGTTTTTTTTTAAACATGGTGGTGTGGATGCAAGTTTTTGGAGGGGCGGATATTCGTTTTCAAAAAACCCCGGCTACGTGTGGACTAGGCCTGAGACTCAAACAACTGGCGGGTGCATCAGACCTCTGGCTATTGGTCCAGCCCAGAGTGTATTATGACCAATTGGCCAATCCACCAACTTTTACGAGGCGTCGCATGGCGCGGACAAGTTGTCCACAACAACTAGAGGCCAGAAAAACAAGAAAAAAAAAACAGACACCAGCCCATAAAAGATGAAAGGGTCGGCCCAGCGGGCAGTTGCCCGCTATGCCCTATGGTCAGTCCAGCACTGCCTGCAAGTGACAACTTGTAATTCTAGAAAGAATAAGACATGAGAAATAAAAAAATTTATAATTATTGTGGACATCATGAAATATTGCACACATTCATAATTTACATTTAAACTAAGATTGGGGTTTTGTATGTTTGTGAAGTCACTTTCATTTATTCATTTGAGTATGCATTACCATTATAAATGTTTTGAACCCAAGCAATGTTATGCTTTCAGGTTGAATCCTGTTACTGACTTGTATGTTTTTTTAGCTTACAAGGATAGTCGAGTAACACAGGCCAGGCATTACAAGACTCTGCAGGCAATGTATAAGAAGCCAAAGCCCAACCAAGACGCTATCTGGCAAATCCTTGACCTTGAGTTTCAATCAAGACAAGCCTTCATTGACAGTGTTCTGAAAGAAGAAGAAAGAGCCAGAAAGATTCTCGAGGATTACCCATGTTTCAAGGAGCTCCACAATGTAAGTGGCTTATTTTTTCTTGTGTCTTCCCCACAAAGCAAGCATATACTTTTTTGTTTCTTTCACCATAGGTGATGGACGAGCTGAGGCGCATACTGGATAAAGGCAACTGCACATTCCTGACAGAATTAAAGAAGCGATGGGATGACTTCTGCTCCATGGTTCAGTTTTACGGTGTTTTGAAGAAGGTGTTGAAGCCACCCATGAACCTGGATCCACACACCATGTAGCTGTTTCCACAGATAGAAGTATGATTATCGTTATGTATAGGGATGAGCCGTTTCAGACGAGTATCCGGTACGGATTAAATCATTTTTGACGAATACGAGCATGAAATGAGTAAAACTCGTAAATATCTTTATCGTGCTGAAGGAAAATCCTCATTGGGTAACTGACTGTCTTCACGCTCTGTGATTGGCCAGTCACACAGAGCGCCCGACCCCCCTACACACAAAACTGCAGCCGGCCGGGAGCTCAGTCCGTCCGGTTCATCCATGCACACACACAGACAGTAACGGATCTCGCTGTGATTGCTTCACTGTTGCTCACGTTTCTTCAGTTTTCCCTAGGTTTTCTTCAGCTCGCCTCTTTTTCGGTTGAATATTTAAAGTTACTTTTTTCATAACGTACATGGTGCATTTGACAAGACAGAGCTTTTTTTTAAACTCCCTCTCTGGCCCTGTCCACACGTAGCCGAGGATCTGCCAAAACGTAGACATTTTTCTACATTTTGGCCTGTCATCCACACGAAAACTGAGTTTTTTCACACGAAAACGGATCTTTTTAAAAAGTCCGGCCAAAGTGAAGATCTGCGTTTTCTCCGTTTTGGGTGTCTGCGTGTGGACAGACAAAACCGGAGTTTTAAGGTCCGCAACGTCACTTTCCGCGACAAAAAAATGCTGACATCACGTGTGCGACCTGTGTGTACACTAGCCGACAGCATAGATGCCCTCAGAGCTGTGCTCGCTTTATCAATTGTCCAAGCGCTTTTTGCTTGTTTGTTTTTGCAAGCGGAATGACTGCTCCTTGCGGAAGACCACAGACGAAGGACGAGGTTAAGAACGGGGGAAGTACTGCCGCCTACAGGTCTGGCATGTCCTTAATAACGTATTTATCCGGGTACGTGTGGACAGAGTTTTTTTTAAACGAGGTGGTGTGGATGCAAGTTTTTGGAGGGGCGGATATTCGTTTTAAAAAAAACCCGGCTACGTGTGGCCTAGGCCTCAATCTCTCTCTCTCTCTCTCACACACACACACACACACACACACACACACACACACACACACCTTAATCAACATTGTTTTGTTTAACTTTGTGTGGGAAAATGCCAAGAACGTTAAGAAAAAAACAGTTTAATCAAATTAAAATTAAAATACATACATAAAGTTGTGTCTGGTTCTAGCATTTCAAATTTCCTAGTTCCTACTGCATGAGTTCCGATGTATTAATCCATGCACCTAAATATTAATGTTCTGATTTTATTGAAACACTTGTTCTGTAATAGTTCCTTTACTATTGTGATCAAAACATTTAATCTCAATTCTGAGGCTGCTCTGTAAATAGTTTTCAAATAAACAATACACATGTCAACTTCTGATCAATCCATATCAATTTCAGACTTAAAATAATATATTGATGTAAACCACGCCCACTTCAGGGTTATGTCACGCCCATTCCGAGTACAGATACAGATAATTTAGTTGGTTGAACAGATACAGATAGTGGTGTACTCGCTCATCCCTAGTTATGTATATTGTCAACACTGATGAAACTGGAATAATTGTACCATATTTGTTAGAATGTCAGATGACCCCTCTTTAATAAAGTATTAGGGATGAGCCGGATACCTCGTTTCAGACAAGTATCCGGTACGGATAAAGCATTTTTGACGAGTACAAGCACGGAACGAGTAAAACTGGTAAATATCTGTATTCGTGCTGAAGGAAAATCCTCATTGGGTAACTGACTGTCTTCACGCTCGGTGATTGGCCAGTAAAATAGCGAGCCCGCCCCTCCCTACACTCAAAACTGCAGCCGGGAGCTCTGCTCAGTCCGTGTCCGGCACACACACAGACAGTAACGGATCTCTCTGTGCTTGCTTCACTGTTCACGTTTCTTCAGTACTCCATATGTTTTCTTCAGTTTGCTTCTTTTTAAAGTTACTTTAAAGTTATTTTTTTCGTAACGTACGTGGTGCATTTGACAAGACAGAGCTGAAAACGGCTCGTGCTGCGTCAGTCACTGCTTCCGCTCCAGTCGGGGTTCTTTTCCCCCTCTCTCTCTCTCTCTCCTCTTCCTGAGGAGGATCCACTCCCTCTTTCCTATTCACTCTCTCTCTTTCTTTACATTTTTAATCACCATTGTCTATTTTTTGCTCATTTTAAATATTTTTTGCTCATTTTAAATATATTTTAATCATTTTCTAAATTAATTTTTCTATTTTACATGTTTTGTTTTTGTTAAGCGCCCGTGATTTTTATCTTGAGAGGCGCTATAGAAAACATATTTTCTTCTCTCTCTCTCTCTCTCTTAATTCATGCACTTAAATATAAATGTTCTGATTTTATTGAAAAACTTGTTCT
Organism: Nothobranchius kuhntae; assembly: GCA_006942095.1. Classification (NCBI taxonomy): domain Eukaryota; kingdom Metazoa; phylum Chordata; class Actinopteri; order Cyprinodontiformes; family Nothobranchiidae; genus Nothobranchius; species Nothobranchius kuhntae. The sequence continues at coordinate 12,446 of SSNQ01033463.1, read as the reverse complement.
GTAATAGTTCCTTTACTATTGTGATCAAAAACATTTAATCTCAACTCTGAGGCTGCTCTGTAAATAGTTTTCAAATAAACAATACACATGGCAACTTCTGATCAGACTTAAAATAACGTATTCATGTAAACCACACCCACTTCCGGTTAAACCACACCCACTTCCGGGTTAGGCCACGCCCACTCCGAGTACAGATACAGATACAGATAATGTAGATTGTTGAACAGATACAGATACAGATAGTGGTGTACTCGCTCATCCCTAATGTCCGGGGAAAACCGGACGTACGGTCACCCTAGTTTAATATAAAGCGGGAGATTACAGATAGGCCTACAGTATTTTGCTCGTGCCCTTGCTGCCCTGGGCCCTTTAGAGATCGTGGGCCCTGGGCAGAGGTGTAAAGAGTACTAAAATTTCCTACTTAATGACGAGTACCAATACTTTGATAATTTTTTACTCAATTACAAGTAAAAGTACTTGCCTAAATTTTTACTCAAGTAAAAGTAAAAAGTATCGTAAACAAAATGTACTCAAAGTAAAAGTTACTTAGTTACATTTTTGTAAGCGTAAAAATGGCTACATCTAAGTAGTGCTAAATCACAACGCCAGTTCACAATGCGCTCGTGTGTGCGCACACACACACACTCAAACCCGCAAGGCTTGAAGGAGGGATTTCTATTCAATCAGTGAGAACAGGACGTGCACATTGATTGGACGAGGTTTTTCTAGGATGGTTAGTTTCAATTGTGATTAAAATTATTCTTTATTTTTAGAAAAAAATATTTTTTTAGATGCCATCAGTATGTGAGCTATCTCAATGTTTTCATGACAAAACTCTAACATGAGACTGTGCTCTAACCTGTGCTCTAAATGAAAGTCAAATATTTCAGATGGAGCGTATGACAGCTGCTAACGTTGGCTCTGCCCTACTTTACCTCTACATTACAGTTCCTTGATCCATGTCCATCCTAGAGCTCCTCTCTGACCTTCATGCTTATTTAGAGCAGCTGATTTTTAAAGGTAGAGTTCATCCTTGGCAGTGGGTTCACTCACTCATTTAACCCTTCACCACTGAAATCAGTTTGTTCTTTCCAATCCTCCTAAATAATCATCCAATCAACCAACTGGAATCCTTAAGGGTCCCGTAACGTCCATCCTGTCAGAACAGGCCTTGGGAGCCCAAGTGTTACTAGAACTAATGGTGTCTCCTCACCAGCGTGAGCCAGTCTGTGAAGGTTGGACTCCAAACATGATTTTTAAATTAATGCGTTCATCTCCTCTTGTAGCACATTAACATGTTTTAAAAGGCATGTATCATGATATGTTACACCTCCCAGACCAAAGATAAGATAAAACATTATCATAGACACTATTAAGATGTCATTATTTATGAAACAGAAGTTATTTTCCTGAGCCATTACTTCAGCCAAGATATAAGATGCATGGATTTGATGAAACCACGCTGTCTCATGCAGTTCTATATGTGTAACACACACACACACACACACACTGCATTCATCTCCTCTTGTAACACATTAACATGTTTTAAAAGGCATGTATCATGATAAGTTACACCTCCCAGACCAAAGATAAGATAAAACATTATCATAGACACTATTAAGATGTCATTATTTATGAAATAGAAGTTATTTTCCTGAGCCATTACTTCAGCCAAGATATAAGATGCATGGATTTGATGAAACCACGCTGTCTCATGCAGTTCTATATGTGTAACACACACACACACACATGCACGCTCGCACATGCACACGCAAGCGCGCACACACACACACACACACACACACACACACACTGCAGCATGTTCGAATCATTTGAATGACTAATTTAACTACACTGAACTGCTTTTGTAATCATTTAATCTCTAATTCTGGACTAAAATAAAGAAACAAGCTAAATCATCACATATCTGTGGCATCAAGGAGCCTCTTCTGAGTTCAAACACAGGGATGGAGCACAATGTTTACACCTGAACAGTATGAGGCTGTTTTAACTCACAGAGGCCTGCAGGTCTTCTGTTTTATGAGCATAGCACTGAGAATCCGCTTGTTATGAGCGCTAAACGTTATTTTGCCGCTGCCGTGCGGAGCGGTAGAGAAACACAATTCAAACACGGAACCGAGTCCGGCTACCGAACCGAGCAGAATTCTGATTACGTCACACTGGTGCGCGAAAGTGCAGGTTCCAACCCACAGGAGAGGAGGGAGAGAGGAGGTAAACAGCAAGTTGATCGACTGAACTGATGTCTTTGAGCAAAAGTGTACACCCACACACCCCCAACGGTTTAGACGTGGCGCTCATGCAGGTGTCTCTTTCCGTTCCGACGCTGCTTCACGTAATATTTGTAATTTATTAAGCCTATAATTTATTTTTACTCAGTAACGGATATGATTTAAAATGTAGCGAATTACAATTCTTTTTTAAAAACTTACTCAAGTAAAAGTAAAAGTACAGCTTTTAAAAACGACTTAAAAAGTATAAATATACAAAAAAGCTACTCAATTACAGTAACATGAGTAAATGTAATTCGTTATTTTCCACCTCTGGCCCTGGGCAATTGCCCACTTGCCCATATGTTTAATCCGGCCTTGATCCCAGTCACCGAACATTGCTAAGCCAGGCCTCCACAGCCTTTAAAGAATGCTTTCCCTGACAATTACAGCAAAACTAGCGGTCTAATTTACAAGCCTACACAAACACCCCACTGAAATAAATTTGCACACACAGGCTATTAACATGGATTTAGAGCCAGCAGACTAATAGCAGAGAAGCTAACTTACAACAGCCAAATCTTATCATGTTTAAACACCGCCAAAAAAACAAGCAAGTTTGACTCACCTCAACAGAAGACGATGCGCTGCGTTAAATGCAAACAGAGGAACAGAGGTGAAGGAAGCTCTCCAAATATGGTTGATACCAACTTGGAAAACGAGGGTTAGGGAGAACTCTGAATATACGGAGTACACTCAAAGCGAGTCCGTAAAAGACTGAAGCGTTTTGGGCGCCTATTTCAGTTAAAGGTTGTCTCAACCAATCAGTGGGGTGGAAGACGGTTTTTGAAACCAAACAACCAATAGAACTCCGGGACTTGACGTCACTTTACTTTTTTCACAATTAGTAACACTACAAATCGGTTTCACCTTGTTCAATAAAGTTTTGAAAAAAAAACCCACTACAAATCGGAAATCAGCACGTAGAAACGTCTCCCATAGCGTAGGTGCTACTTACCACATCGCCAGATTTATGGTGTTCTTTTTTCCTGTCGAATAAACAATTATAAATTCGCTGAACTTGCAGCCATTTTCCTACTGGGATTACCGAGTCCGGGTCGGTGACGTCACTTCCGTGATGCGCATTTGTAGTCCTGGACAAAAAACCTAACATTACGTTTCCCCCCGTTCAAATATTTGCGCTTTCTTGGTATCAAAACGCTTCTTTTAAATTCACGGACATTATATGTGAAATCCATGGAACATAACAAGCGCGGACGCTACTGTTTTTATCGAGTCCGGGTCTGTGACGTCACTTCCGTGATGCGCATCACGTAATCACGTGGGTCCACCATGTTGGACCGCAACAGATTGTAAACAGTCGTGGCAAAGGGGACGGTCACATGAATTACGCGCAAACGGTCCAAATAAAAGGTTTTCAAGTGCTACGTTTCATCCTACCTCTGTAATTTTGAAGGTAAGTCCAGATAATTGCAGATGTTAATTCTAGCTAAATTCCAGCTAGCCTGAGGTAGCCGCCTGCTAACCGCTGCTAACGTGACTTTTTTGTTTTATTTTTTCTTGAACCAAACCTCCCTGGTTCCGTTTAACCATGTTAATGTGAATGACTGTTTAACGTGTTTGTATTTCTGATTGAAGTCTCGGGCAAAAATGAGGCTAACAAGGTAACTGTGAGGGCTCACTGCTATAAATGAATGAAGAAAACAGATCCGCCACACCAGTTGAGAGTAGGACTTGTTGGAGTTTTACGTTCAAGGTTCTGTTTGGTGTTCAAGGTTCTGTTCAGAGCCATGTTCAAACTTCTGTAGAATATGTTGAAAAGTAAGTTTAACACAAGCTCTACTCTTTTGATGTGAAAAGCATTTGAAAGACGTTGGTAGCTAAATGCAGCTAAGTAGCTGACTGGGAATCATTAGCAGGTTATTTGGCGTGTGGTAAACAAACGAGGGTTTGCTTAACAGCTCAACCTAATGGCCGTGTTCGAGTTGAGCTGCGCCTCACCTGGAAAACAGACGACAGCAGACAGAAGCAGCAGGGGGAGTGCCTGAAAGCCGGCATTTAAGTTGGACAGATTTCTCTACATGTGTAGCTCGGGGATGACGATGGCTGAAGATATCCCGTTAGAGTTCATACTTGTTTAATTATTTATTTTAATTCTGGTGCCTGTTAGCAGCTGAAACACATCCTCACGTGCTTGTGGATATCATATATTGTATATGAAGACCTGACTGTAATAATAAGTAAATGTTATCAGCTGTAAGTTTAGTGTGCTCATAGGAAACGTGACAAAAGAACACAAAACACATTTCTCTTTATGGCCTATATAGTTGTCATCATCAACGTTACATGATTCACAGAATACATGTGACCAACTAGCATTTCATGTTCATCCAATCTGCGCAGAACTGGCTCATCTCGAACACAGCTTCGAGATGAGCCAGTTCTGCGCAGATTAGACCAGCAGTGATCAGCGAGCAGTGCATGCCGGTTAGATTTGTGTCCGACTTGATGCCGACTTGCTCTGACGTCATGCATACGTAGGCAACGATAACCTCATGAGATCAAGGCGGCCGCAGATTTTGGAGCAAGGTGCTGCAGTTGCTCTCCACCGGCTGCAAAACCTAGGGGATGACGGGAAACGCCTGGCTCTCTCCTGATCTAAGATCTGATTGGTTCATATTTTGATCCAAACATCCGGTGGTAGAACATGAAATGTTAGTTGGTCACATGTATTCTGTAAATCATGTTATGTTGATGATGACAACTATATAGGCCATAAAGAGAAATGTGTTTTGTGTTCTGTTGTCACGTTTCCTATGAACACACTAAAGCTACAGCTGTTAACCTTTACTTATTATTACAGTCATGTCTCCATATACAATATATGATATCCACAAGCACGTGAGGATGTGTTTCAGCTGCTGAAAACAGGCACCAGAATTAAAATAAATAATTAAACAAGTAATAATAATAATGCATTGCACTTACATAGCACTTTTCTGGACACTCAAAGATGCTTTCACACACTCTCACATTCACACACTGCCAGGGATGGTAAGCCACTTTGTAGCCACAGCCACCCTGGGGCAGTCTGACAGAAGCGAGGCTGCCATTTGGCGCCATCGGCCCCTCTGACCACCACCAACACAGGCAAGTTGGGTGAAGTGTCTTGCTCAAGGACACAACAGCAGAATACCCCAGGCGGGAGCTGGAATCAACCTCATGACCCTCCGATCATGGGGCAATCCGCTCTACCTCCTGAGCTTCTGCTGCCCCACATATGAACTCTAACGCAATATCTTCAGCCATCGTTACCCCCGAGCTACACTGGCTTATGCTTCTGACATGACAAGGCTGGTTTTGCTCCTGTTGCTTTTGGTTAAGACTTCTTATCAAAATATTAAATTTAGCTTCTCTGTGTGTATTTCAGATGACGTTACGTGATTCAAAGCCAGTTGTACTGGTCAACTCAACAGCTACTGCTCTTGTGTGGCTGGCTGTGGAATCTGCAACCACTTGCTAGCATTGCTGTTCCAGACTGCTCATTATTCTGAATGCGGCATGTCTGTTCTCCCTCCTGGCCTGTCATGCACACAGACGGAACGGAAGTGGCATAAACCACGAACAATGGTTTGTCTCATTCTAAAATCCAACACTTGTATCACTTTTTACAGCCACTTCACTAACAAAATCTGTTTAATAAATAGGGGGTGAAACCTGGACTATGTGGATGCCATAGTTGTCCTGAAGCCCAAACTAGGTGCTACTACAGCCAGTGGAGTTGGGTATGTATCATTTCAATTCAAGTTTATTTATATAGTGTCAAATCACGACAAGACTCGTCTCAAGGCACTTCACATAATATTCCAATACAGGTCAGTTCATTAAGCCAAGCAGAAAAAAAACATTTCCTATATAAGGAACCCAGCAAATTGCATCAAGTCACTGAACAGCAATCCTCATACTAAGCAAGCATGCAGCGACAGTGGAGAGGAAAACTCCCTCTTAACAGGAAGAAACCACCAGAGGATCCTGGCTCAGTATAAGCAGCCATCCGCAGATCAAGAAGACAGAGCACACGCATACACACACGCGCGCACACTCTCTCACACACACACACACACACACACACACACACACACACACACACACTCACTCACAAGTAAGTGTGTCTACCATCAAATTTAATTGGCAGAATACAGTGTTTTGTAAAAACATGATTTAACTTAATTCCGGACATTGTCAGTGAATAATATAATTCGGGAAGACAGCAGGAATAATGAATTTTATTTCAAAGTGCCTTTCTAAACACCCAAGTTTACTTCACAAGATAAAACACAATAAAATACCAAACAAATCAGATGGTAAAATAACTAATAAGGAGAAAATTTATAGCTTTTGTTTTTTAAAACAGTTTCAAGCTCAAAACAGGAGACTTGACAGGTGTGATCCTGAAAGTGTGGATGAACTCTGTCACACAGACATGGACCAAACTAAAACAACCCACACATCACTGTGAAGGTCGACAGCTTTGTTTTAAAAGTGATACAGAAAATGAAGCAGTCATGTGACTCAGGCAAACCGAGGCCTCATTTGTGATTGGTCACGTGGTTTTCTGCTAAACGAAGCAATCCTCAAAGCGGAGCTTCGTGGACACGCCCCCTTCCTTCTTGATACAAGCCTCGGAGCTTTGCTTCATTTGTCCCATTCCTACTTCAGATGACCACGTGTGGTTCACAATCTATTCTGTTTGTAAACAAACTACACCTTGTAAAAATAAATATGGACTGTTCTGTAATTTCAGATCTACACTTTACAAGTCCTATGGCGGTGAGCTCCCACACCCAGCCACACTCAATCCTGGACCTGCCTACGCTGGAATGACAGCAGAATCCCTTCCACTCATCTACACTGGACATTTCAGCTGACAAGCCACTTGTGGACTCCCTCTTTGGGAAGGTACAAGCTGGCAGTGTACTGTCGTATCAACAACCCATACCTCCATCTGACAGTGTTGTCATGCATGAGGATGCACCTCCACTCCCAAGTGTGCCACTAGAAGGTTACCATCTGAACCCAACTGAATGTTCATTTGTGCCAACACACCAAGAACAGCTACACCTGAGCTCACGTTCTGTGACCTTGCCACAGTCACACCTCATTGAAGAGGCAATAAGATGCCAAATTGCTACACCAGATTGGCATTCGCTCAGGAGAGAAAGAGTGACTGCCTCGCATTTCAGAGAGGTGAGCCATGTAAGAGGCCGTGGGACTGCAGAGAGTTTGGCAGAAAGGATAATTCGAGGGACAAGACAAACAGCACACATGGAGGGGAATGGTAATGGAAAAGGGCGCCTTAAATGCAGTTAAAAAAATCTGAACCTGACCAAGTGTGGGCTTGTGGTCCATCCAGATACATCTTGGCTGGGTGCGTCTCCTGATGGGCTTGTATATGTCCATCTTTTGGCCTAGTAGAAATTACATGCCCAAATGCACAAAGCTATGCAGACTGCAAATTCCTCAA
>SSNQ01033462.1:0-19086 GCA_006942095.1 Nothobranchius kuhntae | reverse complement strand
GAAAAACAACACACAACAATACCACAGGAGCAAGCTATCACTGCGTCAACTTGATGAAGAAATATAAAATCAACATTGTTTTACTGAACAATCACACGATAATAACTTACAGTGCATTAAGTGCCAACCACAGCCTTAAGATGTGTTGAAAATGCCCAAGTCCATACTTATGAGAGCACCATGTGAGCACCTGTGTGTGTACACGCACTTGTATATGTAAGGTTTCTCTATAGGAGCGTCCAAAAGAGAGTGTGAGGGGACACAGATCTGCCCCCCAAAGATGTGTAGGAGATGGAGGGAACTCCCAAGTCCCAGAGATCCAGAAGGTGCCCCAGAGTGCAGGGACTCCAGGAAAACTGTAACCAGAAAAGCCCCTGCCCCCCTTGAGAGGCGCAGAGGATTGCCCCGGGGGGCCACATCCAGCAGCCAGCAGAGTCCCGGGAGATATCAGCGGCAAGCCCACAGGCCCGCCCACAGCCTCGCGGAACCCAGTGACCCAGGACCCAGGGGCGACCAGCCTCGCCGGGGACCCAGCAGAGCCCAGGGACCCATATCCCACCAGGCAGCTACCGGTATTAATCAGGCAGATGCCAAAAATCTTAAACCCCTGACATGGGAGCCGCTAACACTCAGGCAGACCAAGGCACCATACTCCACACCAAGTGTGGCAGGGGGAGGGGAGGCGAAGATGTATAGCATCAAAAGAAGTCCCAGGAGAGGGGAGGAGTCAAAGGCCCCACCTGACATATACAGTCATACACAGACACAGTCCCACACTCCCTCCCTCATGCTCACACATACACATACAACCTAAGACTTACAAAAATGCATGCCAGAAACCCACTCATGCTCCCCATAAACACCCTATTCACTCTGGTCCCGGTACTGCTGCACAAAGGGTACAACCATCACCGGTTCCCAGAGTTCGGCCCTTTCTGCTGGGGTGTTGATGAGCAGGCTCCCCTGTTGAACGTTCAATGACCTAGGGATTTTGTGAACTATAACACCAGCTGAGTCAGTTAAACAGATTCTGAGTTGAATAGCTTTAATATCTTCAGTCCAATAATTTGATGGTGCACATGTTTCAAATTGGTAAATAAAGTCTCTCCCCACGAACCTGACCGCAGCCCTGTGACCCTCTCTTTTCATCTGTAGCATTCATCATCACGGTTTTGCCTATAGACAAGCACCTGTCGCAAGGAATAGCTGCGGGGCATGGACTTCACTGGCCTGGGACGGGTAATTTTGGCATGTGTGCTGCTATCTGTGCTTGTGTGTAATCAGTGGGAGTCCAATAGTCAAAGTTCACGGGCGTGAAAAGGGTCTGAAATATTACAAGTGGGGTTACTGTCACGTTTGTGATAAACAACCCCAAACTGACCACCGTCCGTCGCTATGGGCGTGGTGAACGAATGGGAGTTTGTCGCACTTCACTCTGTACTTATTTTTTGTGGCTAGAGTTAGCTCTGTGCTAGTCAAAACCGGATTGGTTTGATTCCAGTTGGAATCCATAGCTGGCTCCGTTTGTCTCATGTTGATACTAGCTCTAGCTGCAACTGTCATGTCTGGTCAAAACAGGTTTGTGCTCACGTTGAGTCCCATTACCTTGAAGTGTTTTTCTGTATCCGAATTGCCATTACCATGGGGAACAGGCGCTGCTATTTTGTTTCTCGGCTGCCGCAGTTTTTTTTTTTTCCATGGTCTGTGCACTTACTTCAGTCCTCTCTGCGACAAATCCTGGATTAGGAGACCCCGGTGTTACTCATCTTCCCCTGCCCAATGATCTCCTAACCATAGTACAGAGACTGAACAAGCATGTTGGATCCTTTCTTTTGTATATAACTTTATTTCTTTCTTGTTTGGTTGAACTAGAAACAGAACACAGGAGTGAGTCTGCACTGGTCAGCGGCGGCAGACAGAGAGAGAGAGAGCCTCCCGTTCAAACATAGAGCTACAACATGAACTTCCCACAATGCAACCTCCCTAAAGGGGCCATACTCGGCTGGTATCAGCCCTCTCCCCAGAACCAAGTCCTGAACTACACATGGTGCAGTTCTGTACAGGGGGTGGAGGCGTGTCGGCTGCTGTAGCACTCTGTTGTGACCTCTGCTTTACGTTGTTTTAACTTATACACTCACTGGGCACATTATTGGATACACCTTGCTAGTACCGGATTGACTTCAGAATTGCCTTAAACCTGTCTATGTAAATACATCACACTACATTTTATCATACATCGCTTTAACACAACTGAAATAAGGTTAAGTTAACAAACAGCAAACACAGCATGAAGCACTGGCGTTACTGCATAGTAGATAAACAATCTCAGCAAGCATTTGATGACTGCTCAAATGATTTCTGTCTGAGAAATCCCGTCATGGTTGAAAAAAGTTCCAAAATGAAAGTTGAAGCGATGTCTTTTATGGTCATGACTTCCAGGTCTTTCAGCGCATCTCATTTGGACGTTTATTAACTAAATTTGGGCGTCTTATTACTGTATAAATGTATTACTGTAAAAAACAAAAATACAGCCTGGATCCAAACCCAGGTCCCCTGCATCTAAGGCCTAGTCCACACGTAGCCGGGGTTTTTTAAAAACGAATATCCGCCCCTCCAAAAACTTGCATCCACACCACCGCGTTTTAAAAACAGACTCTGTCCACACGTACCCGGATAAATACGTTGTTAAGGACATGCCAGACCTGTAGGCGGCAGTACTTCCCCCGTTCTTAACCTCGTCCTTCGTCTGTGGTCTTCCGCTAGGAGCAGTAATTCCGCTTGCAAAAACAAACAAGCAGAAAGCGCTTGGACAATTGATGGATCGGGTAGTGACAGAGCGCAGCTCTGAAGGCTTCCGTCGTACACGTGATGTCAGCATTTTTTTGTCGCGGAAAGTGACGCTGCGGACCTTAAAACTCCGGTTTTGTCTGTCCACACGCAGACACCCAAAACGGAGAAAACGCAGATCTTCACTTTGGCCGGAGTTTTTAAAAAACTCCGTTTTCGTGTGAAAAAACTCCGTTTTCGTGTGGATGACAGGAAAATATCTACGTTTTGGCAGATCCCCGGATACGTGTGGACAGGGCCTAAGTCTGGTGTCGTACTAGTTGAGCAATCCATTTGACATTTGCACATTGATAAATAAACGTTTTATTTTTTATTTAGTTGGTAAAACAGCCTTCACTGAAATGTTGACTGCAAACCAATGCATTCTTTTTAATGTCCCTGAGACCAAGGAGATTCATCCATTTTTGGATTAATTAACAGAAAAGGATTTCGGTCACATCTCTTTTCTTAATTTTACTATAGCACATAGGTGTTGGTCCTCCATCTTCTTCTCTACTCCTCAGAGCCTGAGGGGCAGAGCGGAGTGGAGTTTGTGAATCTGTGACGTCCAAAACCAGCGAGTTTTGGTTGCATTTTTCATCTGCTACTGATTAAAAGCAGAAAGAGAGAGAGAACTTTAAAAATATTTACTTACATTACATTTAGTAATACGTTTATTAATAAATGGGACAATCAGCTGAAACTGTTAAGGAAAATATGTTGAAACTAAATCACAGGAGATGTCCAGGGTTTGGAAACCTGTGTGTTAACATGTGTCCATAAACGAACATCATTCTACTTGACACACAATAGCTTTTCTATAACATTTAACATCACAAATAAGTATGTAGAGTAGTATATGTGGGAAATCAGCACTTTATTACTTCATCATGGATCAAAGAGAAAACTAACAGCACAAATGGGCGAGCGAATAGATGTCAAGAGCGGAAAATTAAATGTAGGTCTATCCTTTACAACTACAAGATCCTGAGATACTCTATTTATCCACAGAAAACCTTATTTTTCCAGTCAACACAAATTTAGACAAATTCCAAAGGAAATTCAAATTTCCCAGTTTCCACACAGCATTCAAATGTACCACGTATGCACAAATCAGCTAGGTGAGAAAAGAGTCTCAAAAGGATTTTTGTACTTGTAAACTGATCTGTGTTTAATGTAGTTTTGTCCGTGTCCACCAGGTGATCTCTGTGTGTAGGAGCTGAAGTTACTTACGAAAATGCAAACAAAAGTTACAAGAGTTTTACAGACACACACACACACACAAATCTTTAGTTACACACACACACAATTCTTTAGTTACACACACACACACACACACAAATCTAGATACAAACACACAAATTTAGATACACATGTAAAAATCTAGATATACACACAGACTTTTTGAGACTTTTTTCTCCCCATACAAGACCAAGACTGAGCACGCTGTTGTCTGAAGTAACAAGTAAGGACTCCGAGGCTTCCAACATGGTGGCCACGCTGGTGATAATGACAGAAGCCCAAGCCCTATGACTGCCTAGCTTTTTTATAATGTAAAGGATTTTTGTTTAAAAAAAAATTTTAGGTCATATTTTTTTTAATTTATCACCTTCAGTGTAAAGGGTGAGCCATTTCTATGGATCCACCTTAATAAATGGGAATGGTTGGTGATATTAACGTCCTGTTTGTGGCACATTAGTAAATGTAAGGGGGCAAACTTTTCAAATAAGGATGGTGATCGTGGTGGCCATTTTGAAGTCGGCCATCTTGAATCCATCCATCCATCCATTGTCTGAACCCGCTTGTCCATGTAGGGTCGCGGGGGGGCTGGTGCTTATCTCCAGTGGTCAATGGGCAATCAGGCGGGGTACACCCTGGACAGAGTGCCAGTCCATCGCAGGGCAACACAGAGACACACAGGACAAACAATCATGCACTCACACACTCGCACCTAAGGACAGTTTAGACAGACCAATCAACCTAACAGTCATGTTTTTGGACTGTGGGAGGAAGCCGGAGTACCTGGAGAGAACCCACGCATGCACAGGGAGAACATGCTAACTCCATGCAGAAAGATCCCTGGCCGGGAAGCGAACCCAGGACCTTCTTGCTGCAAGGCAACAGCTCTAACCACTGTGCCACTGCGCAGCCCCCATCTTGAATCCAACATTTGTTTTTTCAATAGGAAGAGGGCCATGTGACACATCAGACTTATTGAGAATTTCACAAGAAAAACAATGGTGTACTTGGTTTGAACGTAACTTTATTCTTTCATGAGTTATTTACAAGTTTCTGACCACTTATAAAATGTGTTCAATGTGCTGCCCATTGTGTTGGATTGTCAATGCAACCCTCTTCTCCCACTCTTCACACACTGATAGTAACACCGCAGGAGAAATGCCAGCACAGTGTAGCATACAGCAATGGTCAGTTTGGGTACAGTCTGACCTTTTACCATCTATTCAACACCTGGTCAGAAAGGAAACACAATATTGTATGCGTTCCCTGTATGCCTTCACAACAGCTGGGATTTAGCCTCTGAATCATAAACAATAACTTTCTTTCCCAAGGTCTCGTCTGTCTGACTCCAGAAGAAAGAAGATCCAGCTCGAATCAGTTGCTAAATTCAAGAATGATTATAAACTCCTTCTATGACTTATAATCTAGATAATCATTAAATAAGCATTTGTTTATTACTACTTATGATAATTATAGTATAATGAAATGCTTCATTAATCTGTGCTCACTGAATGGATGCTATGTTTGTCTAATGGAACCTGCAATGTGTTCACCATGTTTTGACGACAAGGTCCTCAAACCTGCTCCACACAATAACAAGTATGGCTAAGTTAAATCCATTACACATAGCTAACCTTTTACCCAGGTCAGAGCCTCCATATCAAAGAGGGCGTGTTTCTGAGTTGTCTTGGTAACATCTCTAAAACCTGTCAGCCTCTGACTGGCTGTGAAAATAATAACATCAATTCTTTAAAACTGTAGCAACATGAATGGCCTCATTTGTGACCCAAAGGTCACACTTCCTCAGCTGGGTCAAGCTGTCCTGGCTGTACTTCTATTTACACATTATCCATCACAGGAGACACAAAGTCTGCTGTAAACCATCTTTAATCTGACAGCCTTTATCTGACTGCTGTTCCGTCCGCAAGACGAAGGACACTTCAAGATTTAAAAAAATAATTTTTTATAAACTCTTTTCACTGTCTATTACAAGGTTCATAAATAATCATCAAGGTTCATTATAAATGTATTTAATTACTGAAATGAATTATTATTTTTTGGTTAATAATAATGTTCTGAGGTATGTTAAAACCAAAACTCCTCAGTTCAAAGTCAGTTCTTGAGCTCACCAAAATCTCTCCGTGGCGACGTGAGTTCCAGAGAATCGGGTCGGCCGCTCGAAACCTCTACTGAAAGCTTTTCTGTCACGCTGATAGAATTGCTTCACAGAAACGCCATCTGCAACAAGCTGACGCAAAACTCCTTCAGAGTTATTGATTTTTGAGACGCAACCAGTTCTATCAGTCGTTGTGACCCGGAGACATCTCAGGACCGATCATTTTGAGTAATTTGCCAGTCCTAGAGAAAGCTTCAGATTGGCCATCTTTAGCATATCTCTTTAACCATCAAAGATTTTGACACGCCGTCAAAACCTTTTTGCACCTGCAAAGCTGATGAGCAAACAGTTCCTGCAGAACAAAGCTGATATTGTTCAACTCCTTAAGAGTTATTCCTGAGACGCAAGCTGATTCCAACCTGTGCTGCCTGGTGACATCTTTTGGACTGGAGAAGTCTGTGCTTGCGGTCAATCTACCGGATCTGGGTGCCCAAAGGTCATCCAACCTCTCTGACCTCCGGATCCATGATGAGGGTCATCAAAAGGGTGAGGTAGAACACAGAGAGATTGCGTCTGAATGTGCTTCTGAAGATAACATCATAGTTTAGAGCAAACCAAATTCTTTTTCATCCGGTGAGGCCGTTTTCCGAGATTCGGAAGTTCTGACCAACACCACATTTACACATAGGTTCCGGACATTACCTTTACCTCCATCCACTCACAGTAAATAATCGTTAACCAATTTCTCATGTTTTAAATTGTTTGAAAAATAAATTCTTACTTTTATAAACTTGACTCTTTCTTTTAGCAACACGAAGTGTGGTTGATCATTGAAAAAGCAAAGAACCTAGATCTTCTGAATTAAATCCTAGAACCTTCTGATTAATTACAATAAAGACCTCGCAGATTAATATTTTATATTTATATAGAATATTACATCTTCATGGTCATAACAGATAAAATCATCAATTTGCCTCCACTACAACAGGCTTCCAGTATCCGTAGTTTCAGGTGCTGCTCATCTCGTATCTTCACACCATAGGCAACTGCCTTCACATGACCCCAAAGATAAAAGTCTAAGGGGGTCAGATCGGGAGACCATGGGGGCCATTCAACTGGCCCACGACGACCAATCCACTTTCCAGGATACTGTTCATCTATACTGTTCATGAATGCTCGGACCTGACACCCATAATGCGGTGGTGTACCATGTTGCTGGAAAAACTCAGGAAATGTGCCAGCTTCAGTGCATGAAGAGGGAAACGCATCATCATGTAGCAGTTTCAAATATCCAGTGGCCTTGAGGTTTCCATTGATGAAGAATGGCCCCACTATCTTCTTACCCCATATCCCACACCATACTATCACTTTTTTTGTTCCAACAGTCTTGGAGGGATCTATCCAATGTGGGTTAGTGTCAGACCAATAGCGGTGGTTTTGTTTGTTAACTTGACCATTCACATAAAAGTTTGCCTCATCACTGAACAAAATCTGCGTGAACTGAGGGTCCTGTTCCAATTTTTGTTTTGCCCATTCTGCAAATTCTGTGCACCAATCTGGGTCATTCTCGTTGAGATGCTGCCGTAGCTGGAGTTTGTAAGGGTGCCATTTGTGAGTAGCTAATATCTGCCGGAGGGATGTTCGACTAATGCCACTCTCCAGTGACAGGCGGCAAGTGCTACACTGTGGGCTCTTGCTGAATGAAGCAAGGACAGCCTCTGATGTTTCTTCATTAGTGACGATTTTCATGCGTCCACATTTTGGCAAATCAACACTGAGCCAGTTAAACGAAACTTAGGAAGCAGTTTGCTAACTGTAGCATGGGAGATGGGTGGTCTCATAGGGTGTCTTGCATTGAAATTTGCTGCAATGACCCGGTTACTGTGTTCACCAGATATCAACACAATTTCGATCCGCTCCTCACGTGTTAACCTCTTCAAACTGTCAATGGCATGATCCTGCCATGCCCTGACCTCCATGCACCATCACTCATCTCATCAGCCTTCATTCATCACACCTGGTCCCCTCATCAAGCTCATGCCACACACCTGCCTCTCCTGCTATATAAGATCCGGCCTGCTCTCCAACCATTGCCAGATTATTGAATGCCCTTGCTTGGAGATTTTCTAGCCTTCCTTCCTGCCTGACCCATCTATCATCAACCTTGTTTCCCTCCTCCACCTTGCTTCACATCTGACCCTCGGCTGGAACTCTACCTGCATTCACTACCCACACCTGTCCTCTACCACATCTCTCGCCTTCTCAACGGACCTCTTACAGATCTTCCTGGTTTTGACCCACGCCTGTTCCCGACTCTGTCTCCAGCCTCGCCCTCCACGCGTATTGCCACGTCTTAGCTTTTGCTAATAAAGAATTTTAAAGTGCCTTACTGTGCCTCATGGTCCTATGGGTTTTCAAGTCCAGTCATTACAGTCAATGGCTGTGAACAAAGAGAAACTTGTAAATAATTCATGAAAGAATAAAGTTACATTCAAACCAAGCACACCATTGCTCTTCTTGTTAAATTACCAATAAGTTTCATGTGTCACATGGTCCTCTTCCTTGTGAAAAGTTCCAAAATGCCCAACTTCAGAATGGGCACCACGGTCACCACCCATCTTGAAAAGTTTGCCCCCTCACATATACTAATGTGCCACAAAGAGGACATTAACCCTCTCAGGCTCAAAATAAGTGTTGATAAAAGGACGAACAGCTAAGTCCGTCAGGGGTACTTCTGAGTTAACAAATGCTTATGAAATATGTATGTGGAGGAACCAGGTAGGTAGGCTTTAACGTTGCACATCTGCAACGCCTGCCTCCAGAGGGTTATCACCACCAACCATTCCCATTTTATGAAGGTGTATCCATAGAAATGGCCCACTCTGTAGTACATTTCTCATGTCTTATTGATTACAATGGATGTAAACAGCTAAACTACAAAAAAACTCACAGCTTCTTTTAGCAACAATAACAGCATGGTGTGTAAATTGAAATACTCCCACCCCACCCCACCCCCCTCCATCCACTCCCCCTTGACTCCCCTTCCCACAGGCTCGCTCTGCTCTGGCCTCTTCAATGCCTCGGCCCTCGGGGTGTCCTGTAGCGCCCCCAACCTGCGGGACTACGTCCGCACACACCACTACCACCACCAAAAACCATCCCTGTCCCCTGGCAGTCTGCCGTACAAGATTGGCATGTTTGGTATGTTCACTGTGGTGTACACATGGAGCTTCTGCAAAAACTCTTCCTTAGAACAACTTTTCTTCTTCCAGCCTCATTTTGAGCCTTTTATTTAGTTCATTCCTAATCTTTTTTTTAACCCAAACTGTCAGATTTCCTATGCTATCTTTCCTTTAACAGTTTTGGTATTTCAGAGCGTTGGCAGCTAACATCTTCAGTGATGCTCGCTGTAACTACTGATGATGCTGCTTTGATAGCAGATTGATCAGCTGTGAGCATGCAAGCCTTTGTTGGAATGTGTGATTAACTGTGCTTATGATCCTTAGAGTTGACTTGAAAATGACTGGGTGGTTCTCTTTAAGATGTTTCATCTCTCATCTAACAGGCTTGTTCAGTTCAGGTTGTGACCCTAACCCTCTTTTCCACTGGACGCAAAAGCAGCGTGTAATGTAATAAAGGCATTTTACCCACGAGCTCCCTTCTAACCGGGAGTGTTTCAGACGCAAATCATCCCTCACAGCTCGTCCCGTGAGGTCACTAAATCACCAGATTATTACAGTGCCACATGTGATATCGGATGCTCACACAATAAGAAGCAGAAAGAAAGATGGTGGCAGGTATCCCAAAAGGTCTGTTGTTGTTTCTCTGTTCTGTTGTCCTTGACTCAGGTTTCACTGGAAATGATGGATGTGTTTTACTATTTAAAGGAGTGATTGACTTGTTCTATCAATACAGTTGCAGCCATCTCGGGTAAGAATGAATGCCTTGTCGGGCTGCTTGACACTCAGATTGGGGGGTTAATATTTACCGAGCACGGTCACCGCTGCAGCTCCCCACGGGGATGGGTGAATTTATGTTTATGTTTATTTTTTTGGCAGACGCTTTTTTCCAAAGCAACTTACAATTTATAACCTATAGGGCATGTTGTGATCTGTTGGGGAAACCGGAGTACCCTGAGGAAACCCACGCATGCATGGGGAGAACACGCAACTCCACTCAGAAAGGCCGCAGCCGAGCCGAGTTTCGTACCTGCAACCTTCGTGCTGCGAGGCAACAGTGCTAACCACTGCACCGCCATGCAGCCAGTGTGTGATGACTTAATGGGACTTTAACTTTATTTCGCCCCAGACTGGCAAACAGCAACTCTACCACTGACTTGCAACATGGATGTTTTATCTCCACAAATCACTCAAGCCTGGAGGATCGTCTGTGTGGAGACGTTGCTAATAATAACGGTTAGCTTAAACTGGGCTGAGGCGTCCTCTGCTGATTCCCAGATGCTAAACCAACAACTGGGAAGGATTTATTTTGACAAATATCAAGAGCTTGAATTCTTCAAAGTTGAGAGCAGGATTTCATATCTTTCCTCTCCAAACTTGTAATGCTTGGACTCTAAAGGTCTGGTGTTCTCTGTTCTGCCTCAAATCTTTGTTTCTGTGCTCAGATTTTAAACTTCTTGCACAAATATTTTCTTCACATGTGCAAACGTTCTCTCTCCACGGATCAAAATTGCTCTCTAGGCCGTGTCCTGGATTTATTTTGCTCTTTCATAGTATAATATCCTAGCAACCCCTTGGCCAATAGGAGAACTGTTTGGAACTGAGCAGTGACAACATGGGTGTGCTTGTTTTCGTTTGTGTGGTTTAAACAGATACCTGCATCTCCTTTTCCTGCACAAACAACAGGAAATTATAAACATGTGTTTTGTGTATTCCTCAAATGTTGCTGGTCTCCGTTTCAAGATGTTAACATGAATTGAATGGTTATGAAAAATTAACATCATGTTTTCTGTGGAAACTGCCTCCAAGAGGAGGAGCTTTACTGAAGAAAGGATCAACTCGTCAGTCCGTCATTTTCAGTTACGTGAATGTGTTTTATAATTATCGGAGTCGCCTTGCAAACTTTCCACAAGAAGGTAAGTAGAACTTTATTGAAAATATCAGTGTATAAATGAATGTAGTATTTCTCTTATTTAAACCGAGAATGGTTAGTGGACAGGTGATGAAGACGACCAGAACTGACGATAGTTTTTGTTCTCATCAAAAGTTATAAATAATAACCTATTAATAACTGCTTACAATCTCTTTGTTGTCAGATAGAACCACTGTGTTAACATTATAATAATTGTTAGGGATTGTATCAATATGCTTATCAACAAACCCATTTCCTGCAGCTAGAGAGAGGGACAAGAAACAATAAGGCAGACATACAACCAAATCAAGATTTGTGGCAAGTGCGCAGGGCAAATGCCCCGAACATCTGGTCACAGAGTTTATTTATACAGAAAGATAAGAAAGGAATGGGAGTGGATCATGTGTGTGTGTGTGTGTGTGTGAGAGAGAGAGAGAGAGAGAGAGAGAGAGAGAGAGAGTGCTTTCAGGACATTCAATTAACAGATCTGTAAATAGGACTTAAGTAATGAAATATATAATTTCCATAACATAATCCCTCCGGTTTATCTGAATAGGATTACCAAAGAAAAAGAAAACGACACACAAAGAACAAATAAGTAAAGTAATAAAGAACAAATAAAATGATAAAGAACAAATAAAATAATAATACACGACAAGGCAAACACGACTGACAATAACATCAAACAGCAGTTTACAGAGATACAAGTGAGATAACGGATATCAGTTAAATTAACACCATCAGAAACTTATAAAGAGCTATTAGATACATATTCAAGTGAATTTACTGTAATGCAATAGTTCTACAGTTTATAGCAGTTCCTGTAAAGAGATTGGGAAGGATTAGCAAAACCACATAATATACAAAAACATCAGTAGAGTTTATTGAAACATCAGGCGAATTTAATTTAAAGCTTCAAGTTGCAGATGACCCTTTCTGTGAATGAGGGAAAATGAACGTGTAATATAAATTTATGCAGCTCTAACTATGACAGAAGCTGAGGGAAAAAATCGTTCTTCATCAAGGGCTTATCCGTGGGCTGGGAGTCTCGGTTGGAGAATAGTTTGGAAGGTCAGAGTCCTCTTCAGTTGATCCGGATCGTTTCAGTGTCACGTTGATGAGTACCTTGAAGTCAGGTCCGGAGTGCAATTGTGGAATTCGTGATGTAGGAGCGCACAGTTCAACTTCTCAATAGGAAGATGTCAGGGTCCTTCCGTGGCGTGTTGAGGTGGTTGTCCAATTGTCAGGGATCTGATCTTGTCCCCGAAATGTCCCTCTGATCGTTTGACCGTGAAACCAGGTTGGAGATTGGGTGCAGGTGATTGAAGCAGTTATCCTTCTCCAGCGTCTCTTCTTCGCTGTGTCCTGTTGTAGTTGCGTCCAGGGGGTCTTCAGCCGAGGTGGATGCAGGTCACGTTGTGTCATGTAGGTGTGCGGTCAGGGAGTTCCAGTTCTAGTAGCCCCTCAGATGCTGCTGTCCCAGTTGTTCCATCAGGTGCTGAGAGGCGGCCCAAATGCAGGCCATGAACGTGCACCAACATCAGCAATGTGGTGAAACCAGCAAGCTTGAAGCAGATCTTTATCTTCACCGGTGTTTAGACGTGGACCATAGAGGTAACCCACCCCTTTGCAGCCAGACTTCGTTGCTGCCTTTGCGGTCAGGAGATCCCTTTGATCTGCTTAATTCAAAAGTAACTCGTGAGGTGAAAAAATAAGAATAGAGGCAGCAGTTTTTCTGGAGAGTTCAGAGGAGATGCAGGAAGATGAGACACAGACAGGACAGGAAATAGTTAAATAAAAACAAGAAAACAAAACAAAGTAATAAAAAGTAAAATGTAGGTAGATTTATCTCCACGACACGTTTTATAAAACAATAAGTTATACACATGTAATGTTTATACATTTGATACAATTCAGATCACCTTCAAAACTCAGTCATACACCCAGGGCCGTTTCAAGACATTTTGGGGGCCATGGCAAAACATAACACCCCCCACCCCTATAACTGGGCCCCCAGAAGCCTCTGTGTAATTCCTACCCTGTCCAGGAGTGTTAGTTATACAGTGTTTGTAAAAAAAAAAATAAAAAATTATCAGATGAAAAACTAAATTATCAGACGTGCTGTCTCATCTGCTTCTTTTCTAAACTTGCAAAAAGTAACAAAACCATTTGAAAGCCACTATTTGTGGATTCTCTGAAAGTTTCCATGGAGTGTGTGACAACTTATTTTTTCATTGACCCTATCATCTAATCTCACAGCTGAAACAAGCATCCTTAATAATCTGTGCACAGGAAGCTCACCGATGCTGTAGTAAAACAAAAGGTATAATAATTTCTTATTAATAAAACCTTGTTGCAGCACTAAAGCAGAAAAATTAGATTTTGCAATCAATATGTAAATTATTTACATATGAATTGTTTTACAGCCTTTTTATTGGCAGAATCTGATATTAATTTTAGCTTTTACCAAAAAATGGGTCCCAACGTGGTTTGTGTGGCGTTGCCATAGTGAGACGTCATCAGTAGGCACAGATCCCCTGTCCTCTTTTTTGGAAATGGAAATATGGTCACCCTAACCATAACACTTCATTCATGTGACTGTATATGTACTCTGGTCACACGAGTCAAACATATTTGTATTAAATGACAGGTGGTGTTTCCTTGGTGTGTAATATGAAAGCTAAGTGTGTTCGAATGACAAACGGTTTACAGCGTTAACTTTAGGGTCATGTGACCACCACAAATGTTTATTCCTAAAACTCACAGCTGCTCAGTAGAAAATAAAGTCCTTCAGTCTCTAAACATCCAGACTATGGAACTGAACATGAAATGACACATTAATGAGGAAAACTTGAATAAAATATGTGGAGAAACGAGCTGAAGTGCAATTCCAGCATTGCCATGGAAACATATAAGCGCTGCGTGTTCTAACTAAATAGTGCCAGCAACCCTTGCTGATAAAACCAGCATAGACCATCATAGAAATCATGCTGGTCAGTGCTGGTTTAGCTGGTGGACCAGCATAGGCTAGCATACAATGTTGTAAACACACTTTCCAGTAGCTAATTTAGAACATTTACTGAGTTTAGATGATGGCAGCACAAACTACAGAGGTGGTGTGCATATGGAGATACCTCGTCTTGGCACGTTAATGCCATGGAAACCACGCTAGCATCATGCTAGTGTTAGCATTATGCTATCGCTAAATCACAAGTGGGTATTTCTCTGTTTAAAGAGTAAGTCACCCCCAAATCAACTTTTTTTGCTGACAAACTGTATAAATGAGTCTCTAACTGCGCTGTTGACACGTGTAGTCGATAATTTGGCGTTTGAGTGCATCTTAGTTAAAATTTAAATATTCTATCTAAAACTGTCAATGTTGTGCTCTCTTCAGGTAAAAACTCTGCGCTGCATTTGAATTTAAATCTGCCATTGCAAATGGCTAAGAAGTATCATAGGATGTCAGCTGGTACCATATGATGCCACAATGTCATTGTGAGCCTGCATTTGAGTGTATTTGTTAGCAACTCTGCCCTATCGGTCTGCTAGGCAACAGCATTTGTTGCATTTTTCAAACAGGAAGTGGGAGTGGAGTAAGACTCTGGTAGGGGGTGACTTGCTCTTTAAAAGCAATAAAAAAGGTTATTAATGTTAAAATATAGTTTTAATCAATCAATCAAACTTTATTTGTATGGCACTTTTCATATACATAAAATACATCTCAAAGTACTTTAGAGGTTAAAATCACCCCGTATTACCCATAATTCCATCATTTCCCCAAAAATACAAAAATTACTATGACAGTTGCACCCCCCCCCCCAAAAATCCCACAACATACACACACACGAACAACAAATACACACATGCACACACACAAAATGTATAAATAAATAAATAAATATCACAAGTAAACACTAGGTTGAGTTCAGATGGGTTAGGTAATGAATGACACGCCATCAGGTTAGCCATGTGTCTCGGTAGTAGTCGATAAACGGCAGAAGCAAAGGCACCAGCCCAGGGCTCCCAGGGAGGTAGGGCGAAAACCCCACCGCCTAAGCGCTCCCTGAGGTGCGCCCAGGGCTCCCAGGGAGGTAGGGCGAAAACCCCACCGCCTAAGCGCTCCCTGAGGTGCGCCCAGGCCACCACAGTCGACCACCACCCCCGAGGTAGAGGGCCCCACAGAGGCAAACACTGGCACGAACAAATAAATGCATAAAAAATAATAACAGCTAGTATGGATAGTAAAAGAACAAAAAGTGATTAAAAACACTAAGACATGAATGTCTAATAAAACTAAAATATAAAATAAAAATAAAAATTAAACAAGCAATGCAGCTAAAAACAATATCAATTAAAGCTAAAAAGGTGAGTCTTAAACCCATTCTTAAAAACATGAAAATTCTCTACGACCCTGAGGTCCTCTGGCATAATAAAGGGGATTTAGGTTTACAATTACATTAGAAAGTTGACTTCGTTTATTTTGGACTTATTTTATATTTGAATGCAATGTTAGTCAATGCTATTGTACATTTTGGAGGGTTTACCATGTGAAAGGTTATAGAAATGACTTTGTGACGGTAACCCAGTGGTCCTAACAAGGGTTTACTGATTCAAGGATGACTTTGAAAGAGAACTATAACATGCATGTAAAATATTACTGTTGCAATATGAAAAAGGAAGTCTAAGCTACAGCTGTATGAAAGATAGATTTAAATTGGCTGTATGCAATAACATCACTGTTGTTGTGCTTTTTATCTGCTGATTTCAAAGCCGGATCAGATGACTGGATTCTTTCCTGACGGAGATGGCGGACCTGTGTCCAGAACTGGAGCGAACCTTCGCTGGAAGGACCTCATTCTTCCAGAAACTTTAAAGTGGTAACCATTGGAACCACTCAAGAATAGAAACTGAACAGATTTTGACTTTGACTAATGACTACTGTCACTCACATCAATCAAACTCAATACGTTTGGGATTCAGTTTATTTAATTGTCGAGATGTTAATATTGTTGTTTATATTGTATTGTAACTTGTTCTATTTTTCCTAAAAATTACTTTTTGCTTCTCTCCTGTGTCCAGCCACTTTATTTTGCATTCACCTTAGTCACCTGTTGTAATCCCTTTGAACCTAGCAACTGGTGTCATGTGATGAGTAACTTGGATTACTTAAGTGAGTCCAAATTTACATATGCTGGCAAAAATGTTATAGTATTTGTGGGATTAACTGCTTTTTCACTGTTCCAGTTGGTTGACCGGTCACGTGTGAAAAACTTCTCCAATGATCCACAGAACCATTCAGAACAGAGAAAGTTACCTTAGCATAACAACGTCTGTACGCGCAACAGCCGCTAACCAAAACTGGAAACAACAACCATTTCCACCCACCGAATTCCCTTTCAAAATAAAACTGCAACACATAACATTACTCTCGTTTAATTACCTCTTCAAACCGTTGCTATAATAATAATAATAATAATAACAATAATAATAATAATAAAATTCACAACACCCAAAGTTGTGATTTTTTATTTTTATTTTCTGCACTTAGAATGTTTAGACCTTTAGATGTTTTAAATCAGTTAGATGTTACTGACAGCAGCTACGTTTAGGTATTTCAGTTTCCTTTGACGAGATCATTGTGAAGCTTCATTCCTCAGCATGTAGGTGTAGGTTCTCATCCATCCTGGACACGATCATCTTAAGAGTTTTACCTGACAACAGCTGGACTTTTCTGGTTTTCATGAAGATGATTTACCTCTCATCCAAGAGACATCTTTAGCTCTGAACCTTTGGCTGTGAGTAGGAGGCTTAAACGTTGTGGTCAGAAACAAACGCACTGATTGTCTTTTTTTTCCTCTTTAAAAAATAAATACATGTTTTTCTCTAAACTTGTCCAGGCTATTTTAGGTGATGTTATTGTTCCTTTATTCCCAGATCAGGCTGTCTGTAGCTCTTACTCTGATCACATCCCCTTTAACCCTTTGATGCATGAATTATGAAATGTTCAACCATGATTTTTTTAACATTTTTTTTTCATTTGTCTTTAGGTGCAAATGAAAAAAATTTAAAAAAATATTTTTGTAAAATTTTATAATTTACAAATAATTTATTACATGTCCACCTCAGTGTGCAGTGTGCATTCTGAGCATGGAATATGTTGGCTTGGCTTACTGAAGTCCAAACGGAGGGGCTCACATGCAATAAAGTCTTCAACAGCTGTGCTTAATAGCAAAAACAAATAAATAACAATTTTGAGTACCTGTCCACTGTAGTGACCATTATGCATCAAAGGGTTAATATCAACCTGTCTCTGTCCAAAAATATCATTCCTCACACTATTTCATTCCGCAGTATCGAAAATATAAATGCTGACACTTTTTCTTCTGACATAAACTATCTTCCCAGTCCCAAAGCTAACTGTTCAGCTGATGACCTGGTCTTCCACTACAACAGCAACCTCTCCACCCTTCTGAATAACCACGCCCGACTGAAAACCAGATCTGTTTAATTCATCCGCTCGCCACCATGCTTCACCCCTGCTCTCCGTCAGCTCAAAGCTAAAGGACATCAACTGGAAAGACTTTACAATAGAACTGGACTCGCCATACACAAAGAAATGTACTCCAATCAAAGAACGCGCTACAAGGACCATCTCTCATCAGCTAAATCTGTTTATTATTCTGGTTTATTTCACTCTAATTAAGATAATTCAAAAACTCTTTTTTCTCTCTTGATCAATATCACAAAACCTCCCGACTCCCTCCCCCAACATCTGCAATCTATTGACTTCTGTAACTCCTTCATGTCCTCAGTTTGAAAAATCACAGACATCCATCAACATCTAGCTTCTCACAGTGCTTCTGTCTCCAAAGTGGACATCACTCTCCCCTCCCGACATCACTCAGCTACATTTTCCACCTTCATCCTTCCCTCAGTCCAAGACATCACAAAACGTATCCTCAAATCCAAACCCTCCACCTGTCAGCTCGATCCACTCTCTACAGTTCTTATTAAAACCTGCCTCTCTTCTCTCGCTCCTCTCATAACCAACATTATTCATCGCTCTCTAAGCTCTGGAATTTTCCCTCCGACCTTCAAAATTGCAATAGTTACACCTCTTCTGAAGAAACCTGGCCTAGACCCCACAAACTTCAATGACCTACACCCTATTTCTAATCAACCCTTTAGCTCCAAAATTCTTGAAAAATCTGTTGCCTCTCAACTTCACAACCACCTCATCACCAATGGACAAGAGGCAAAGGTAAGTAGAAGCTATTCACCAAACCAGAGAGAAACAAAAACACGATACGTAATAATTAGACATGGCATGGTGACGTGAGTTCACCCAACACAACTATACCCTGTGTGAGTAATCATCCAGCCTCAAGTCTTCTTCTTCTTCTTCTTCTGTTGTTTAATTGGCGGGTGGCAACCAACTTTCAGGTGCATTTCCACCACCTACTGAATGGGAGTGTGAGTCGAAGTGGGGAGTATCCTACTAAAAAAATATATATACTAAATTCTATCAAGTAATCCACTGTCCCTTAAAAAGGCTATGACTAACTTATACACCACTATTCCCCCATTTAACAGAATATTCAAATCAAATTTCTTATATCCTTTAACTTTTAATTTTTCAACCAACAATTTTCTATTCCCCACAAATTTCCTACAAGTACATAATACATGATCTACTGTTTCCCTATCAAGTCCACATTCACACATACCGGTATTATGCCGTCCAAGAATAAAAAGCGTACTGTTCAAAGCTGTATGTCCCAGTCTCATCCTTGTTATCACTGCTTGATTTCTGT
>SSNQ01033460.1:2149-14985 GCA_006942095.1 Nothobranchius kuhntae | reverse complement strand
GAGTTTTAGAAATAACGGGACACTCAGTAGAGCCATTATATTATATTTTTTACAAGTGTATGTAAACTTCTGACCACAACTGTAAATACCAACCACAAGTAATTTCACCCCAATCACACGTGCATGCATTCGGGGGGTGAAGTGACTCTGGAGCACACGCACACCATCAAAGGGACCACCACCAGGGCTCGACCACCACTGTCAGCTCACAGCCTAAATTAAAAGAACACAGAAAACACGGTAAAAATCCAAATCCACACACACATACACACAAACACACACACACACACACACACACACTAAAACACAGCCACGACTGAGCAGGCAGGCCGTCAGGGAATGAGCGAGCATACAGCTCGCCTGCACACGAGCCTATTAGCCTGCGCCTCAGCCGTCCTTATGAGCTCCTGGGCAGACGACAACTGGCCCCTCGTTGAAATATCAGAACCCACAGCGGGTGTACGCCCTCCGCTGGTATTCAGTCCAGAGGAGCGAGTGACAAAAGCCGCTCCCGATGGTCTCCGCTGATCCCATCAACCAGTCCGAGCAGCGGGGTGGAGAGGCCTTGGAACCGGATGATGGTCCAGCACCGGGTCGACAACCGGTAAACAGAGATCTCATAAAACTGTGCAGAAAAGCAGCAGAACAGCAGAACAACAGAGTCTCCTGTGGAGACACACCCCTTCCTGGATCTGGAAGACACATTAATTAGTATTATCCTAAAGCCACAGCTAAGTGGAGAGGAGCGCCGATGTACATACCACTTCTTTGAAGCACATAGGATAAAAGAAGCCTTCCGTTACTCTGGGAGGACCACATACAACAATTCCTGTGGCAGGAGCAACCAATAAACACCAGACTCCATGCAACTACTGCAGCGTTTTTAAATAGTACTCACAGTCCGACACGCCGGAGTCCCGTACACAACGGCTTTTCACACAGGAAGCGGAAGTTAAGCCAAAGTAAAATATCGCTATAGCGCCACCTCAGGCCCTATTTATATGAGCGCCTTCCCTCAATGATAGGTCGTCCAATTACTTGGTGGCAGGTGACTCATCCCACTACATAAATTCCCAACCATGTCCCAGTCATTAATCTCGAGATTTTTCTGTAATTATTAGCATCATTTAAATTGCTCAAGATCTTTAAGATCTTACCATAACTACTTTAGCTTGTTCGGGTGTGGTCCCCTTCAGTTGAATGTAAACCTTGCAATTCCTCGTCCAGGTCGTCTTTATCTTGTTGTTCTTCCTCAGGTTGCGGGCTTCATATGCAATTTTGGCTGTTTTCTGCGTAAGATGCTCATTTAAGTACACCTCAGAACCCTTCAACTTCTTCCCTTGCCTCATCAGTTCCATTTTACATTTCCTGTTTACAATCTTCAAAACAATGGCAGGTTTGGACTTATCTTTCCTCGGAAGAGTATAGCAGGCAGCAATATTCCCAGCATCCAGATGTATATTCTTCCCAGCCAAGAAACGCACCACTTGCCCTTCCAACGACTGTGTGTCCTCTGGAACGGCATCTTCATCAATATTTCTCCCTCCTGCTGCGGCTCTTGCGTATGAGCGAGGTTTAACACTCATCCCAGTAATTATCACATCCTCCATTCGTGTATACTGCTCCAGGTTATCAATCCTTTTTTCAAGTTCTTCAATGGTCTTGTCCCGTTCAATTATGGTCTTCTTTAGTAGCTTTACTTCCTCAAAAAGTTCTGTGAGCTTAAGCAACTGTTGCGTTACCTTAGCCAGCTCCTCAGACATGCTGTTTATTGACTTACGGATGTCCTCCATGTCGTATTCCGTCTGCAATACTCTCTTAGGTGGCATCTTTTCTCTTTCAATGTTGTATTGTTTAATTTTGTTTCCTAACTCCTCTGTGAGAAAAAAAAAAGCTCCCCTTGAAGAGACAGAAAGGAGACAGAAAAGCAACACTCTCACAGGGTGCCGCCATCTTGGATTACAACACCACCAGGTTGAAGCTATCAGTGTTTCTAATGTCAGGAGGGAGAGAGTTCCAGGGACGGGGAACAGAGCAGCTGAAAGCCCTACTACCCATGGTGCTGAGGTGGAATGAGAGAATTACCAGATGGATGGAGGAGGAAGATCTGAGTGAACGGCAGGGTGTAGCAATGGTAATGAGGCTGGAATGTATGGAGGGGATATGGAATGGATGGCTTGAATGTATGGAGTAGAATTTTGAAAATGGATCTGAATTTTATGGGAAGCCAATGAAGCTGCTGGAGGACCGGGGTGATGTGGTGGAAAGTGTCAGTTCTACTAATAATACATACTGCTGAATTCTGAACAAGTTGGAGTTTATGAGTGAGTTTGCCAGGGAGACCATACAGAAGTGAATTACAGTAATCAAGGCGGGAGGTAACAAGGCTATTGACTAGGATGGCTGTAGCGTTAGATGTAAGGGAAGGGCGGAGACGATTTATGGATCGGAGGTGAAAGTGTGCAGACTGAGTTATGTTATTGATGTGAGCCTGAAAAGAGAGAGAGCTGTCGAGGATGACACCCAGACTCTTAACCTGAGGGGTGGGGGTAACCGTGGTGTTGTCAATGGTTATGGAGAAGCTGTTAATTTTGGCAATGTTGGGCTTGGTACCGACCAGGAAAAGTTCAGTTTTACTATCATCAAGTTTAAGGAAGTTGGAGGTGAACCATTTTTTATTTCTGAGAGGCAGAGGGTAAGGGTGGATTGGGGCTTACTAGACATGTAGAGCTGGGTGTCATCCGCATAGCAATGGAATTGTATGCCAAATTTATGGAAGGTATTGCCATGGGGTAGGAGATAGATTATAAACAGAAGAGGACCCAGGACAGAGCCCTGGGGCACACCTGAGGTGACTGGGGATGGTTTGGAACAAAAAGATTTTAACTGAATGAACTGAGTGCGGCCAGTGAGATATGGCTGGAACCAGCGGAGGGGGTGTGTGAGTGATACCAAGAGAAGTCTATTTAGGAGGATCGAGTGAGAGATGGTGTCAAAGGCCGCACTCAGGTCAAGTAGAATGAGAATGGAAATGAGACCAGAATTAGCAGCAAGAAGTAAATTATTAGTTATACGAATGAGAGCGGTATACTGTGATGTGGGCGGAAGCCAGACTGAAAATGTTCATAGAGCTTATTACATGTGAGATGGGAATGAAGTTGTGATGCCACAGTTTTCTCTAAAACTTTTGCAATGAAGGGAAGGTGTGAGATGGGACAGAGGTTATTGGAGTCATTAGGATCTAAACCAGCTGTTAACTGTTTTTGGTTGCTAAATAAGGCAGTACTGATGCTTATGTATTGTTTTGCTGTATGTTCACAGTTTTACAAGTTAAAAGAGGAAAAACAGTCTTCAGTAAAGACACAAAGACAAAGATGTGTACTGTTGTTTCTGGAACCACCTCCTCTTATGTTTAGCTCGCTGCATAGGTTGAATAGCCAGACATTCAACTGAAGAGGATACTGCAAAAAGAATAAAGTTAGGCAAAAGTGGGATAATTTTCTAAAACAAAGAAGCCTTTTCTGATTTCATTTAGTGTCTCTTTTATGCTCCGTATGGCCAAATGTACATTAAACCAAGCAACTAAAGCAACTGGATTCCATTGTTGTTAACCAGGGTCTGCAAACCCTTGGTTTTCTACACCTACATTTTCACTTAAAGGTGCAATAAGTAACTGTCATGTTTTTAAATAATTATTGTAGCGTGGGCACATCTACATACTAGGATTTAACACTGTTTGCTTCAGTTTAGTTAGATCCTGAGAAAAGACCGTACATTAGCATATGAACTTATGCACAAATATCTAGGATATTAATGCAATCGACAGAAGTTCATACACAAACTGTCTTGGTCATATTTTAATCCAAAGATTAATGTTTAATTTAAGATAATTAAATTTAATTGCAAAAGTTTATTTATTGAATCAGAAGCTTAAAGGAATTTTTGCTTATTCAGTAACCAAAATATACCATTCTGTGTTTCATTTAAAAGAAGAGTCAGGTTTTAAAAAGTTAAGAATTTATTACTAACACTTTCAAAAATGACAATTGAGAAATGACAATTTGTAACTGACAGTTTGAAACTGCTTGATATTAAACTTGTTATTAAAACAAACCTGTGTCTGGATGGAAAATTAAAATGGAACGCGAGGTTTGGATGCCCTCAAGGGCTGGAATTGAAAAGCTAGGTGTATTGTTTTTTTTTCCTGTAAGCTCTTTGAGATTTTTATATTGTAAAGCACAATACAAATGCTATGTATTAAGATTATTATTAAGAAGTCCATGAATCCTAATTTGGCAATATGATGTGCAATCATCAGACTTAGATCATATTTCAAATGTGACAAGTAAAAAACGGTTTCTCAGTGAACTTGGCTTTTAACTTTTTATGACTTGAAACAATCCGAATCATCTTTTTAAGCAGGTCTAAATGGCATTGTTTACCTTTTTAACCTCATGAATCTTCTTTTGTCTGCTTTACACCTTTTTCAAGAGGCCAGTTGGAGGTTATTTGTGTGAGGGTCACATCTGGTCGACTCGGCAGCCTGCCAAGCTTCTTACATTTGCTGTTACAGTGACCGTCACTCCAGTGCGCTGCACCGGTCATCCTAAGAAGAAAAGTAAACCACTCTCCTTGAACAGCTCACATTTCTGCTACTAATCCCTGTGATTCACTGCTTATCGGAGGAACAATGCAAGCAAAAATTGCTTCATTGCTGTACCGTAGAATAAAAATGGCTTTGATTTTAACTGTGTGCTGTGACGCATACATGCAAGAATTTTTGTAGATTAAGTAGATTATAAGTAGGATACCTCTTTCCAGTCTTGTGTCAGGTTCTTGCCTCAGTTTCCACCAATTCTCAAGGACAC
Source organism: Nothobranchius kuhntae (assembly GCA_006942095.1). NCBI lineage: Eukaryota > Metazoa > Chordata > Actinopteri > Cyprinodontiformes > Nothobranchiidae > Nothobranchius > Nothobranchius kuhntae. Next base: position 10,117 of record SSNQ01033460.1, on the reverse strand, counting down.
AACTTTCAGCTACAATTCTTTTGCTGCAGATAATTAATTTTCATGCCCCACCCCCAATTGTCCAGTTGAGTTTGGATACGTAAAGTTCTCAAACAATGGCTTTACTGAGGACACCTTGGTAATGCAAAAATATGATCCTAGTGTAAATGGATGTGTGTGTAAAAGAAATCAAAGCAATAAACTTGTTTCTATACTCCTGCAGTAAATGGCTGGTTCCACAGTGCCAGTAGAAAGAGAAAAATAAAACAGATGATATGATATATTGTTGTGCCACATTTTAAATGATAATCTGGTTTGATTTGGTATTTGTGAACTTCATACGTGGATAACCAGAGTGTTGTAGATGGGGCCTCAAAAAAAGCCTGAAAACTCTTGATCCAGTCAACATTAATATATACTGATACTCTGATGAAGGAATCGGAAATCAAGCACAGAACTTTAAGGGAGTGGATCAATCATTTAATCAATACATTTGCAGTGGTCTCTGTAGGAATGGCTTCCTTGTAAAGGTTGGTTTATGTTTGGCGCGTTCGCGAGGTCCGCACGGCTCCGCGCGGAAAAGTTGCGTTATTTTAACAACCACGCCCCTCCACCGCGCCTCCGCACGGCCCAAAATTTATGCAACGCGCACCTAGGAAATTTTCTAACCACGCGGACGGTCGGACGCAGAAAAACATGGCGGACTACAGTACACTCGGTCGCGAACCTACCCAGCAAGAGCTGAAGGTCAGAGCTGGATGAAGCTAGGAGGACCACATCATCCGCAAAAAGCAGAGATGAGATTCTCCTGCCACCAAACTCAACACACTCCACACCAGGGCTGCACCTAGAAATTCTGTCCATAAAGGTAATGAACAGAACCGGTGACAAAGAGCAGCCCTGGCGGAGTTCAACCCTCACCGGGAACAGGTCCGACTATGCGGACCAAACTCACGCTCCTCTGGTAAAGGGACTGAATGGCCCTTAACAGAAAGCCACTCTCCCCATACTCCTGGAGCATCCCCCACATGCCCCCTGGGGACACTGTCATAAGCCTTCTCCAAATCCACAAAACACATGTGGATTGGTTGGGCAAACTCCCATGCCCCCTCCATCACCCTTGCAAGGGTATAGAGCTGGTCCACAGTTCCACGGCCAGGACGAAAACCACATTGCTCCTCCTCAATCTGAGATTCAACTATCGATCGGACCTTCGTCTCCAGTACCTTGCAGTAGACCTTTCCAGGGAGGCTGAGGAGTGTGATCCCCTGTAGTTGGAACACACCCTCAGGTCACCCTTCTTAAAGATGGGGACCACCACCCCGGTCTGCCATTCCACAGGAACTGCCCCCGATGACCATGCAATGTTGATGTGTCAACCACGACAGCCCTACAACATCCATAGCCTAGTAAGAACACCATTTCTAAGAACCAAATGTTGCCCACATCACAACTGAGCTCCAGACAGCAGGTTTTTTAGTCTTATTTACTGATATTTAGACATCTTGCCCTGGATTGGATAACAGCAATGCGACTCTACCGATGACTTGCAATGTGGATGTTTTATATCCACAAATAACACAAGCTTGGAGGAGTTCTGCCATGTGGTGAAGTTGCTAATGGTTAGCTTCTGCTAGCTGAGATGTCTGCTGCTGATTCCCGAATGCTTTAACAACAACAGACTTCCCTGTATTGAGTCAAGATGAGTGAGTCCATGAATGCTAAGTGAGCATTTTCAAACCCTAGAGCTTCTCTGTCTATTTTCTATCAGAAGCTGATGCAGGAGATAGGTGTAGGAGACTGTTTTCTTGTTTAACCTGTGTGGAAAAATTCAGAGTGACTGATTATAATCAGAATAATTATTAAAAATGGGTTTTCAGTGATTCACACCTTTAAAATACTAAACTGATTTACAATCTACATCCAAATTTCTACTTAACTGACAAATGAACCACCTCCCTTCAAAACATCTGCTGGCAGTGCTGTTAGTTTAGCTTCATGAATGAACATTTTTTAGCACGACTGCTGTGCATGCACAGAACACATCTGTTGAGACATTATATGTTTCTGTTTGTCATGCCATGAGAGGTCTGTACAACAGAGCTCCGATTCCTCACCTTGTAAGCACTGGTGCTGTGACTAAAATAAGGTAAAATAACTTACTGTGACATATTCAGTGCATGCAGTCAGTGACGTGGTGTTAATTTTTATTCTTACTTTTAGTGATCTTGACATTGCTCTGAGCAGCACAGCAGACATGGTCTCTCTCTGGCCTGTAGACGAGAGCCTGAATTAAATAACACTTGTCATTGTTTCAGTTGTTCAGTTTAAGGAAAAAAAGACATGCAAAGAGGAAGAGTGACAGTGTGCAATAGTGAATGTTCCCATCACTTGCTTTTGATTGTCACTGTGATGTGTCAGGGCTGTCCATCAAGAAGACATGGGAGACAACCCGAGGGACCGTATTACACAGCCAAGTGTAAGATCACTACGGTGCTGAAGGCTTTTGACATATTTCACAGATTTTGTGTTTTAATACATGGTGTCCCTGACAAAATACCAGTGATCCTTTAGATTTACTCATTTACTGTAAATGTTTATCTGCTCACCTCACATAAAGCATTGTCAAGATGAGCGAAATAAGGCTGTTGCATCAATTTTGAGGCATTGCCTGCTATTAGTAATGATGTCCTTCTGTAAAAGTAGGAGTAAACCCTCTAAGCATTAGCTGTAAATGTTTAAAGATTTGGAGCTACTATAACTTTGTTAAAAATAGAAGCATCTTGACGAACAATGAATATTTAACCTCCAGATTTGAAAGGATGTTGTAGCCAGTGAAGCGTAATCCTGAGCAATACCCTAGAGGTTTACCACCAGACGCTTGGCTTTATGGTGTAATGTCCAGTAATAGTCAGTTTTTAAGTACAGTTTGACCCTTCAATATCTGGTCGACATGGAGACAACCATCTGCATGTGTTTCCTTTAATCTGCATCCCATCAGCTGGAGTTCAGAGCCTCTCTGCAGCTCTGAACACATGATAACGTATTGTCAACAATCATGTTCCCTCCTCAAGGCCTCAAGCTTCCCTTATCGTTCCACAGGACTCTTCATGTCTCTGAATAAAGTGAACACTCTCAACTTGTATGAGTTGCTTAATCAAAGAATTAACTCTTAAATATAATGTGAACATTTAAAACTTATAGGTTAATTAATCATTAAAGAATAATTTGGTTGATGAACAAATGTTGTATGCACACTAAATGAAATGTTTTGATTAATCTGTGAAATGAAGTATTACATTGGTTTATATATGGATCAGTAATGTTTGATATGGCAAGGCCATCATCCTCTACACAGACACAAGGACAAATTAAAGTTAAGTAAATGCGTGACACATAGATATTTCTTACCCACAAATCAGAACCTCTGTATCTGAAAGAAGGTGTGTTTCTGAGATTCTTGGTAATATCTGATTTGTTAAGAAATTAATATGAGAATATACACTCAACAAAAATATAAATGCAACACCTTTGTTTCTGCTCCGATTTTTCATGAGATGGACTTAAAGATCTAAAATTCATTCCAGATACACAATATTACATTTCTCTCAAACATTGTTCACAACTCAGTCTAAATGTGTGATAGTGAGCACCTGTGCTTTGCTGAGATAATCCATCCCACCTCACAGGTGTGCCACATCAAGATGAAGATCTGACATCATGAGTAGTGCACAGGTGTACCGTATACTGCCCACAATAAAAGGCCACCCCGGAATGTGCAGTTTTTTGCTTTATTGGGGGTCTGGGAACCCAGAACCGGTCAGTATCTGGTGTCACCACTGTTTGCCTCATGCAGTGCAACACATCTTCTTCGCATAGAGTTTATCAGATTGTCAATTGTGGCCTGTGGAATGTTGGTCCACTCCTCTTCAATGGCTGTGCGAAGTTGTTGGATATTAGTGGGAACTGGTACATGCTGTTGTATATGCCGGTCAAGCACATCCCAAACATGCTCAACGGGTGACATGTCTGGTGAGTATGCTGGCCATGCAAGAACTGGGAAATTTTCAGCTTCCAAGAATTGTGTACAGATCCTTGCAACATGGGGCCGTGCATTATCTTGCTGAAACACGAGGTGATGTTCATGGATGTACGGCACAACAATGGGCCTCAGGATCTCATCACGATATCTCTGTGCATTCAAAATGCCATCAATAAAATGCACCTGTGCTCTTCATCCATAGCAGATGCCTGCCTATACCATAACCCCACCACCACCATGGGCCACTCGATCCACAATATTGACATCGGCAAAGCGCTCACCCACACGGCGCCACACACACTGTCTGCCATCTGCCCTGAACAATGTAAACCGAGATTCATCCATGAAGAGAACACCTCTCCAATGTGCCAGACGCCATCGAATGTGAGCATTTGCCCACTCAAGTTTGTTACGGCAACGAGCTGGAGTCAGGTCAAGACCCCGATGAGGACGACGAGCATGCAGTTGAGCTTCCCTGACACGGTTTCTGACAGTTTGTGCAGAAATTGTTTGGTTATGCAAACCAATTGTTTCAGCAACTGGCTTGAGTGGCTGGTCTCAGACGATCTTGGAGGTGAACCTGCTGGATGTGGAGGTCCTGGGCTGGTGTGGTTACACATTGTCTGCGGTTGTGAGGCCGGTTGGATGTACTGCCATATTCTCTGAAACGCCTTTGGAGATGGCTTATGGTGGAGAAATGAACATTCAATGCACGAGCAACAGATCTGGTTGACATTCCTGCTGTCAGCATGACAATAGCAACCTCCCTCAATGCTTGTGGCATCTGTGACATTTTGCTGTGAGACAAAACGGCACATTCCAGAGTGGCCTATTATTGTGGGCAGTATAAGGTCTACCTGTGCACTACTCATGATGTCGGATCAGCATCTTGATGTGGCACACCTGTGAGGTGGGATGGATTATCTCAACAAAGCAGAAGTGCTCACTATCACACATTTAGACTGATTTATGAACAATGTTTGAGAGTAATGGTAATGTAAGGCAGTGACTGGAATAAGTCACAAGGTGTTGCTGTTGAGCTGGATATATATTGTAGATTTTAGCAATTTTGACCATTTGTCCTCTGCAGGACACCGTAGTTCAGTTTTATCGTTCGCGCGGGTGCCATTTTGGGTTCAATATTTACTGTGATTTGTAAAGGTAAGCACTATCCGTGGTGTACTGCAATGATTTTGTTTAAAATAAGTGTTCCACTGTGTAAAATGGCAGTTTGCTAAGCATATAGTGTGTTTGTTGGGAGGTTCATGTGTTGTCTGATGACAGTATGAGTAGTTTGTGTGCACGTTTCGTTCTGTAATATAAGCGGCAATTTCGGGTTACATCCCCGCTAGTTAGCATAGCCCCCATTCGGGCAAAGTAATGCATTAGCTGTTCAGTTACGGTTTGCTGATAATCCTGCAAACTGTGTTTTGGGTCATACTCATTTCTGAGACCGAAGAATTGTGTAAAGATGCTTTGACTACATGATTATTTCTTGTTTAACGTGTTTTATTTTATATTTGTTGTTGGCTTACGCTGTGATTTGATAATGATGCAGTGTTTACTGTGATTTGTAAAGGCCAGCAGCAGAGTCGGAGTGGTGTTTGCCCCATCATCTAAATAAAGAAAAAGACGGCACGGTCCGAGCCACAAATTGAACGCCTGTGTCCGACTGGTCTCTCTATTGTGCACCCCAATCCAACACAAAATTACACAACGCAGAGTCCGGGGTGTAGGGAGGCCCCTGCACGGGTTGGGTTACAGTAATATTGTGAATCTGGAATGAATTTTACATCTTTAAGGCCATCTCATGAAATATCGGAGCAGAAAAAAAGGTGTTGCATTTATATTTTTGTTGAGTGTAAAAACAGAAATCACTTTACGGTGAGTCAGTGTTCCAGTTCTACAGAGTCCTAGAGGAAGCTATGGAAACGGCCATCCGTAGTGAAGTATCTTTAACCAGGCAACCTTTGACACGCCATCAAGGTTGTTGCAAAGCTGACACAGCAAACGGTTCCTGCAGAACAAAGCTGACATTGTTCCGACTCCTTAAGAGTCTAGACGCAAATGGTTCCATCCAACCTGTGTGCCTGGCGACATCGCTGGACTGGAGAAGTCGGCGCTGTGGTCAATCTACTGGACTGCTGTTGTTTGGCCAAAAGTGGTGCTTTTTAGCTTTGACTGCTATTTGTGCAGCAATTTAGTCTGTAATGGTGTTGTCTCTCCAAGAGTAGTTTAACCAGAACTGTCTGTACTTGATTTAGTGGGGCTGTTTAGCAAATACAGGGAGTGAGGTCTTTAGGCTTGTTTTTCTTATTTTAACTGACATTTTTCAGTTTCAATGTGTTTGGTTAGTGTTGTTTGGATCAAAAGCACTGATTTTAGTGTCTTTAAACATACAGGATGAATATTGTAGTATATGTGGTGCACAATCAATTTTTTTCAGGAACAGTAAAGGCACACCGGAGGCGAACGCGCCGCACAGCGTCACACCGTCACACCGTCACACCGTCATTTTAAATAGAAGCCGTTAAAGTTAATGAGAAGGGGCACATGGGGGGCGCTGCGCCGAGGCGCTGAAGATGGGCTGTTTACAACATTTTAGAGTACTTAACAGACATAACGATGTGGAACAGCTTTACGGCAAAAACCCAGCCGCAGTTTTGATTACTTTAAAGTACTATTGATCTTAACATATTTTAATAAATAGTGCACTTACCGACTGTTAATGAATTAGAGTCTCACAAAACACGACAGCAAGTCTGATCATGTCTAAACAACAGAGTCACTTCCTGCTTCCTGTTGTCAAGTTCAGCGTAACGTGACTATCGCAGACTTTCTAAGAAGCGCTCAGCGACACGTCCTGTATGACCACTTGACTTCTCAAAACCGCGGGCGCAGCGCATCCACTTCCGGTGTGCCCCAGGCTTAACCCTCTCAGGCTCAAAATACGTTTTGATAAAGGAAGTAACAACTAAGTCCATCAGGGGTACTTCTGAGTTAAGAAATGCTCATCAAATACGTATGTGGAGTAACCAGGTAGGTAGGTTTTAAATGTTGCAAATCTGCAATGCCTGCCTCAAGAGGGTTAAGGGAATTCTTTCCATTGCTCTTCAAGAGTAGCTGAATGGACACAGCCCTAAAAAGACCATTTAAAGGCACACTTGGCAGTTTTGCTTGCTTTTAGCACCCCTTGTGTCCATTGTTAATTACCTGTGGTCAAAGCAAAAATGAAGTGGGGTTAGGGCACATATGTCAGAGTCAAGGCCCGCGGAGCATTTTTATGTGGCCCGCGAGATAAATATCAAACATATATTAAAACTGGCCCGCTGGCCGATTTTACCGCAAAGACTTCAACTCCCATGATGCTTTGCGGCATCAGCGCGGAGCCGACGAAGCCCCCTCCTTTGTGTTTTGTCAGCGCCTGCTGCCAGTCTCTGCAGCTCCGCTGTCTTGGACAAGCTACACTCCTCTCACTCAGCGCTGAGTTCACTCAGCTATTTTCTGACGTTGAAGCCCAGAAACGGAGATTCTAGCCGCTCAGTAATGTGTTCACGACTGAAAGAGAAAGTTTTCCTACTAACTTCCAGACAGAGCCGATATACTGTAACTCCAGCGAGCAGCGACACGCTCAAACCAGCACGGCTCTGTGGTTGTGTTTCCTCCCCGACACACAACAACGTGGTCAAGCTGCTCAGACATGTTCATCAGCACAAACCTATGTGAGCACCTGTTGACATCTAATGTTGTCATTATTATGATGAAGATGAACAAAACAACAGGAGTCTCCTCCTCAGCTCAGATCAACCCCATGATGCAGGTATCTGGCTGGAACAGGTGAGCATCACAGTAAACCAGTGGAGCAAACTGAGCTTTAAATATGTTGGTTTTTTGCTCGTTTTCTGCTCCAAAACATGAAAGTTAACAGGTGAGATGTTGCATTTTCA
>SSNQ01033458.1:0-14096 GCA_006942095.1 Nothobranchius kuhntae | reverse complement strand
AACCTGGCACTCCATCACCTCAACCTCGAACAGCATGATTCGGAGATTGAGATTATGGACGCTTTCCAGGGTTATAACTTTACCATCGATTTTGAAATTGACCAACAACTACTGATTGAAGGAACCAAACTTAAGTTCACACAAACCCCGCGTGAACTTACTCTGATGCCCATGAATAGATACCCAAGACGCTACATAGACACAGATTATGCCACCTTAATCTGCACATTGGTTTCCCTGGGGATGGGATGGCTCGTCACGGCCGTGATAGCTTATTCCGCCTACAGGCGTGTTAATAAACTCCAAGATAAGATGCACCTGCTCACCTACGGTGTGCCTCGTAACCGCGTTCAGGGAAACTCCAAGCATGAATGTACCACACCGGTCTAAAGGGGGTGAGCAACATTTTCTTTGTTATTCTGTAACTCTAAGAGTAGTTTCACTTTAGTTGCCTCACATTTTTATCTGAGTGTTGCATTATGTCACATTCTTTATAAGCTATACACTGAAAGTATTACTTAAGAATGTATTTTATGAGACCTCAAGGTTGCTGTGAATTTTCTTGGATGTTATGATATATATATTTTTTTGGGTTTTCTGTATTTTTGTTTCTTACTTGGTCACATTTTAGCTAGTGGTTATGTGCCGGCCCAGCTCAGTCTGTCAATGACTCTGTCTGCCGCACCAGCACATTGTAGTACCTCTTAGTTATGGTCCTTGTTTTAGCCCAAAGACTGTCCTGAACCACCCTTTGGACCAAAAAGGGGGGAATCTTGGGACCACATAGGTCAATGCGCGTTTGCGAACCATGGATCTCGTACATCACCGCGTGCTCCATGAACTGAACTGTATGGCCGGCGGTGAGATGACCCTTTATCCCTGACGGATGCCCTTGTGTCCCCTCGTGGAGTCAACTGCCCACCGACCTTCTTCTACTACTACCTTTCGTATGGACGACATCATCATTGCGTACCACCTGCGTGGGTGGCTTCTTCTCGTTATGCGCGTTGGGGTCTATCCCGTTTCCTATCCTCTTTTGTTTTGTGCCTGACCATGATCAAAGTCAAAGACCAAAGGCGCCAGGATCCAAAACAAAGACCAAACACCAAAGACAAAGGCGTCCAAGGAGACCAACGTTCCTAAGGGACAAACCCATCTGTGCTTCCGACAATCAAGTTGTCCGACAACCAAGTCGAACAACATCATGAGGGACACACCCATCTGTTCTTCCGACGATCGAGCTTTGGGCGCGATCCCCGAAACCAAAAGGGGGAATGTTGAGGGTCTGCCCTCATGAGGAAATTACTATGCAGTGATTTTCTCCAAAAAGACTGTGCTTAAATTGCTCTGAAAAAGCAGATAATAACATCAGCACCAGAGTCACTTCATTTCCCATGATGCTTTGCATGGGAAGCAAGGTGATGACGTCACCACAACAACCAGCTCAAAAACTATAAGTTTCAATGAAAAACGAAACTTAACTGTTCTTATGCCCAGTTCACTGGCTGTAAAGGACGCGCTGTTGCTGCTGCTCTGATCAACGTGAGCCAGCGGGAGGCTGGCTGCTGGAGCAGATCAAACACAGAACCGCTGGAAAAGGAACTCCAGCTCCATCAAGCTCGCTGTAAGTTGTCAAACTCAGCACAAAGAAACTTTGCTCTCTCTGTCCAGCTGATCCCGTGGAGAAACACCAGTGGGAGAAACAACGGAGAAGCGTAAATCACATCTGACCAGGGAGCACAAAGGGACGCCTTGCTTTGCCCCGGAACAGCTGTTATCTCCTGCAAGTTTTTATTTCATTTAAACTTTTACCTTTTCTCGTCTCTTCTAGACCAAGATAAGCAGTCGACCGCGTGACTTGCTTCAAATTATCAGACGGTTTTTCTCTTCTTCCGTATCAAAATCCGCTCACAGGGTTATTTGGTAGAGAGTAAACTGTTTATTTGTCATCGTTAATATCTATTGTCGGTCAGCTCTGGCCAGGCTGGTCGACTTCTCTTTTAGAATAAATAATTTACGAGTGACCTTTGTTGTTTTGTCAACTTTTGAAGTGTTACAGTTAAGTTTTACTGTGATTTTTAAGCCACTAAATGCAAGCTAATTCCCTTTTGTCTGCATCTGAGAGAGGACAGTCAGCTTACAGCTCACACAACTCCAAGGACACACACTCCCCACACACCTGCTCTAAAACAAAGCATTCATTGATCTCACACACACACACACACACACACACACACACACACACACACACTCATGCGTGTTTCTAGTGTTTGTGGGACATCATTCACACACACACATCTTCAATTATATAAAATTGTTTTGCATTATTAATCTCCTTGTTTAATTAAATGTTATAAAATTCAGATTTGTCTCCAATAGATTTCTTGTGTCGATTCAAAGTCTCTGCTCCTGACGGATTCCACCCTTTTGATAGACTGATAAGAGTTTGGATTCATTTCCCTTTCTAATTAAAGGGAATGGTGCCCCGTAGATACGTAAGAGTATCTTAATTAATTAATACATCGGTAAATATTCCCATATTTACAGAATTTATTTAAGAATCCAAAAGTAATTAATTAATTACTAATTACTCGCTCCTAATTACCCCAACACCAGACATCAAGGGAAAAGTAATGTTTATTAATTTAGATAATTCAGGCAGCACAACTTTTGGGTACAATGAGTTCCTAAATGCAAATTGTTCCCTAGGCAAAAACAGACTGGGAGACTCCTTGATTTGTGTCCTGCTGTGATGTGATGGTGGCAACTCGATTAACAGGTGATAAAGATCAGTGGCTGGCCTGCATTGGTTCCTGCAGAGAACATCAAAGGACACGGATCGGACACAAGAAACTTTGTGCCCCATTGACATCAACCAGGAAGGTATTTGATTCCAACACAAGATGGTTGCTATGTCATGCCCTGCTCTCCGAATGCAGGAATGGCTCAGACTCAGGAGGAAAGTGTCGATGAAAAGACTTCAGAGGATCTGAGTGCCGTTGGGCAGGCAGCTGTGAAAGTTGAATGCATACCTAACTGAATGCAAATTGGTCTGTCTGTGGCATCCTGCTGTGAATCTTTGAAGCTTTTGTGACTTGTAGGTGTGTTCAGAAGGAGGTGGAGACCTGCAATCCAAGATGGAGGAAGCACGAAAGACATGGCTAAACTGCTGACTTGCAGTCTAAGACGGAAGTGACACAAACCACCGTCACCAGCTGAGCTAATGTTAAACCACGAACCAAGTGGGTCAGTTAGCTCGAACCGGTACCAACGCTGATGTAAAACCACAAAATCCTGCTGTGGGCCAGTCAGCTCTTAGGAAGTGACCCAACTCCATCCTGCGTCGACACGTCAGCAGGACGACGCAAAGCTGAGAGCACAGTCTGTGACTGAGATATCACACCTGAACTGGAGATGAGGTGCAGAGGTCAGACACAAAGTTGGGAGGAAACCAGTACCACGTGTCAGCCAGCCACTGAATATGCAGATCCTGTGACACCTGTTCAGTCCTACAAGACAGCACAGGAGGTAACGACAGATGTGGAGCAGAAGAGTGTCCAGCTCCTCACCCTTGAGATTTACATGCATTTGTCATGCATTGTGTGTTTAAGGGTCATTAAATTTATTTGGTTTTTGATGACAACTGATGTGGGGTACCTTAATAAAGCTAGGAACTCAAAGATATTATGTAGGTTTTGGTGTTTGGTTTATTTATTCCAAATTCCAGGTTGATGGGTGTGTCTTAACTCTTGCTCTGGGTTTTGTTGACAGGATAATGTATTTTATTGTTATTACTCAAAGGTAGCATTCAGGGGGGATAAAGTAATAAAGCTAAGAATACAGGATAAAATTGGGTTTGATGTCTGGTTTAATGTTGAACTAAAATCCGATTGATTAATTGGTCATTTCAAATTCCAGGTTGGTAGGTGTGTCCTAATTTCATGATAATGTGTTTTATTGGTTTCATCTTTTCTTGCTCAAAAAGTCACATCAGGAGGGAATGTTAGGTATTTTTATAATTGTACCTTTTTGAGACCTAAAAGATGGCCAACTGTTGCTGTTCATGAAAGGTTGAGCAAGGATGTTGATTGTAAGAAAACTGTACCTCTGTAACCTGAGAAGGCCCGCCTTCTCCCCCATCCTTGGTGAATAAAGCCCCTGACGAGCTGGGAGCACACGGGAGTGACGTGGGGAAGCCTCGGAGGAGGTTTCTCTGTGTTAACTCTCCATGTTTTGGAGACTCAGGGTAAAATGTCTTCCTTGTTGTCATGTGTGTTATTTCAGGTTCCAGGGTTATGGAGATTAAATATTACCTAACATTCTAGTCTCCTGATGGAGACCACGGGTATGCAGAGCTGGTGAGGTGAAGGCTGAGGCTGGAGCAGAGTGGGGGCTGGTTGAGCCACACACATGGACATGGGGGCTGATTGAGTCACGCACATGGACATTACAAATAATCAATTTACGCTCTCTCTCTCTATCAAAGGGTGCGTCGTCCTTTAAGGTAATATGGGATAAAATCAAATTACCTATCAGCTGACAATGGGACAACAGAATGGCGGTGACTGCAAGCATGGAGTGGGCGGAGGAGCAGGCCTATATGCCTCAAGTGGCATATATTTGCCACATGAGGATATCTAAAAGCATGTCAATTTGACATCTATAAACAGATGAAAAAATATATTGCAATATATATCGTTACTGCACATGCTTCAGATTATATCGCAATATAGATTTGAGGCCATATTGCCCAGCCCTATTCTTATCTACACTCTTATTAAACTCCAAAGTCTTAAAACAATATATTAATTCTACTTTTATTTATTGTTTTCATCACAGAATAGAACTGTTATGAAAACTTTGTCAGGCTGACGAAGTTTGCAGCCGCAAACAAAACGTTGCAGGTAAATAAAACCCTTCTATGTTTTAAAAAGAACTAAAAGATGGAATTGTTGTTTTATCCTTGTTCACAGGCTGGGATCCTAAAGGGAATTTCCATCCTACTTGTGTGGCTGAATGACATCTTCAACCAATTTTGGTACATTTGCCAGAAAGCACAACATCGTGATATGTTTAATGTAAGTATTGTGACATCTTTTGGACAACAAGACAACAATGCACATTGACATAATTACCTTTCTTTTCATAATAGTGCCAGCTCTCGTGTTTCTGTTGGTGAGCGCTTCTGTCACATGTAAAGTTTTCAAATAAAACTTATTTTTTCTGTTAGGACATGTGGGTGGGTGTGCTTCACCATGTCACAGGGAAGCATGAATGGACCCGTGGCAAATGTGACCATGGACCACTTGATGCAACGACCAGTGATAAAGAGCTCATGGTACCATGATCTCCACCACACGAGGCTCTTCAACGAATCATGTTCAACAGACGCTGGTTGAAGGGTGTCACCAATCTGACCTTTAGGTATATTAATAACATTTTCATAAGCAAAAAAGCTAAAGTGTCAATATCAAAGCTGGCAATTTACATATAGAAATTACAATTGTGGGTGAAAAGGCAATCAAAAGTGTGATTCCTAATAATCTATAAAGTTGTAGCTTTTGTTTTTTTACAGGTCAACTTCAGAACTGGAGAGTTTCCAGAATTGCATTCTCATGTAATCTATGTATGATCTAATGCTGCTGTTCTCTCTCCATAAAGGCCCCAGCTACGTGAAGCATCAAAAGACAGGAATGACTTCTTTCATGCACACAGATTTATTAGAAATTAAGAAAAAATACTATGTACAAATGCAAATAACAGAACTTTTTTGTACATAAATAAAAATAAATATATTGCACAAACTGTTTGTTTATTTTTGGGTGAAAATGCTGTCTTCAGCTAAAGTTATTTTGAGGTATTGTGCTGTTTTGGAACTACTGTAGTTGTAGATAACCTCAAAATAACTTTAGCTGAAGACAGCATTTTCACCAAAAATAAACAAACAGTTTGTGCAATATATTTATTTTTATTTTTGTATAAAAAAGTTCTGTTATTTGCATTTGTACATAGTATTTTTTCTTAATTTCTAATAAATCTGTGTGCATGAAAGAAGTCATTCCTGTCTTTTGATGCTTCACGTAGCTGGGGCCTTTATGGAGAGAGAACAGCAGCATTAGTTAAAACATCAGACACCCAGATCCGCCTGCCTCAGCCTGGAGATTCTGAACACACACACACACACACACACACCAACACTTCAACATTCAAATCCATATGCATCCATCATAGAGAGTTAGTCCTGGGACATTGTTTGAATTTATAAATATAGAAATTAAAGATTCTTAAACAATCCCAAGTCTCTTTTCTTGTCTCTAAGTCAATACAAAGTGTTAAAATAAAACTCCCTGAAGTAAAAACAACTTCTTCTGATTATAATATCTGGACCTAATAAAAGTGTAAGAATATACAACTATATTCCACTACATGAATGGCGAGCCTTTTGCCAGATATCTACACAGTTTTAATACATTTTGTGTCGAGTTTGAGACATTTTGGGATTTGTTGAGCCGTGTGAGTTCGGTAGAAGTAAGCTTTCACATTCAGCAGCGAGTGAGACAGAGGCTTCTCATAACGGGGGGTTGCACATTCATCACCCTCCACAGGAGGCGCTGTTTCATCAAAACACCTTAAAGCTGACGTGATACTAGCGGCCATTTTAAGGCCTACATCTGAAGGTATTTTCCTGTCTTGGTACGTTGAAACCTGTCTGTTTTATTGTTTGTCGCTGTGTTTGAGACACTGTGTGCCCTTGTTTGTGAAATTGGAGATAGAATTATCCCCGTCGGAAGTTACTTCCGTTCGGAAGACGCCTGATCCACGTCTATCCATTCCCGGTTAACTCGCTAGCATAATAGTTAGCTTCAACCGTTAACATTATTTCGCTATAAGCCGACGTTATACACGGAAGAGCGCATCTGCACCCCAGAGTGCGGATGTTAAAGTCCCGAAATTACCTCGTCGCTAAGGCACGTTTGGTTAAACGAACTGTTAAGACCTGGTCGCTCCAGGCATTCGCTAGCTTAGCCGAAGAGCTAACTAGCCACACCTGGTTTTGGCACGGTGGCGCGTACCGGTAAACTGTCAAACCGTTCCGACGCAGCAATTCTGCGTCCCAAAATCCGCTAAACCTTCCGGTACTAAGTACAGTTGGTTGCATTAGCGGCGGTTCTTGTAAAACGCTCCGGTGTGTAGAATCGTATTTGGCTATGGGGCTAAGCGCCGAGTGACGGACAGCGCATGCGCAACAATCCGCCATCTTAGGTGACCCAACACGTAGCTCGACCGGCCATCTTGGGTAGGTCAAAAGGGAGTGATATTTTTGGCATTACTAGGCGGTTTTGCCCCAAATATTCATTCAAACGCCAAGCTTCCCTGTAACTATTTCTTTAATAAGTCTACAGGTAAGGTTGTTTCTGGGTAAAAATTGGTAAATTAAAGAACTCATTACTAATTGGAAGATGGGCCCATTGGAAACAATGCAATTACCATCACAACTTCAGGCTCCGATGCAAAGCAATTTCCTAACAATGATGACAAACATGATGAACATGATCTGCACTCTTCAACAAGACGTCCAGGACGTCAAACTTTTTGTGCATGATTTTCAGGCGACACGGGCAGCGACCCCGTGTTTGGCCGATAAACCGCCAGATGAGACGAAGATGCTGCAGGCTGATGTTTTCAAAGGTTCTGACTCACAGGAAAACAACAACGCCTCGCCGATCGTTCCATCCGTGGTGATGATAAACGAGGCACCCGTGGACGACGGCCCAGGTGCCGCTAACGCCGTAGCTGACACAATACTGCTTGCACCTCTGGACGTGAAAAACGGGTCTAGTAGACCCACAGTAGTGGTCACTGTACAACTGGGACATCGCTGTGCCGCATTACTAGACACGGGTTCGGACATTACGATCATGAGCAAAGGTTTATATAACGGCATCTGCGAGAAAAGGGGGGAGGGCCTGTCCCCCCCCACACACACTCACTCCATGCTCATTAACTGTTGACGATATCAATGGAATTCCAGTGATCTTGTCTTCGAAGACTGAGCTCCAGGTCTCGATAGGGTCCATGAGCTTCAAACACCCAGTCTACATCAATGAGACTATGACCATGCCCATGCTCATAGGGATGGACTGTCTCCAGCGCCTTGACGCTTTCATCGGCTACGAGTCCAAACGACTGTTTGCATTTGTGAGAAAGCCTAAACCATACATACAGCCACCAGGCACTAACACAAGCTGTCTATCGGTAAGTCTTCGAAACGGGGACGAACCTGAGGGCTCACCGCCACCGGAAAAGCCCCCTGAAGTTTTGTCCCAGATTGAAAAAATCATAGACCAAGCAGATGCTCTTACCAACGAGGTCGAGCGAGACAAACTACGACAACTTTTGCTAAAGTACAAAGATTTTCTTTCACTTGACTCCTTGGACTGTGGTCTAACCACTATCCATGAAGTCCAGATTCCTACACTGCCAGATGCACCGCTGACCTTTGTGCGGCAATACAAGATTCCCCTGGCGTCCCAAGGACCAGTCCAGGAAATCATTGACAGCCTCTTGGCTAAAGGGATCATTCGACCCTGCAACAGCACCTACTCGGCTCCGTTGTGGCCGGTAAAAAAGCCTAATGGTAAGTGGCGACTAACCGTTGACTACCGGCAACTCAACAAACAGGTTCCCTTGTCTAGGTGGCCGATGGCACGCCTGGATCAGGATCTTCCAAGAGTGAAAGATGCTAAGTACTTTTCCACACTTGACATTGCGTCCGGATTTTGGACGATTCCCGTCCACCAATCGGACCAACACAAACTTGCCTTCTCCTTTGCCAACCGGCAGTACACCTTCACCTGGTGTCCTTTTGGTTATTCCAACTCGCCTGCTGAGTTCAATATCTTCTTGAACAAAGCCTGCCTTGATGCTCGTGAGCAGGGGACCCTCATCTATGTCGACGACATTCTTATTCGCAAGCGTACATTAGATGACCACCTGTCCGAGCTGGACCATGTCATGGGTCAGCTCGCGACGGCAGGTGCAAAGATCTCTCTCGCCAAAGGACAGTGGTGCAGGACGCAAGTTCAGTACGTTGGCCTCCTGGTGGGACCACAGGGAGTGCAGCCTCAACTTGGCAGAATTCAGGGCGTAGCCACCATCACACCTCCGACAAACGTCTCCGAACTTCTGAGCTTCTTGGGGGTCTGCAACTACTCGCGTCAGTTTGTAGAACATTACGCTGAGATAGCACAACCTCTGACTAATCTACTGAAGAAGGATGTGACATTCGAGTGGGCAGAGCAACAGCAGCAGGCCATGGATGACCTGAAGTCCGCGTTGTGCTCGGCTCCGTGCTTAGCACTCCCCGATTGTGACAAGGAGTTCCACCTTGAGGTTGGTTTCTCGGCTCACTGTTTGAGTGCTGGTCTCTACCAAGTTCATGACTGCGACAGGCGTGTGGTAGCCTATGCTAGTAAGCTCTTGTCTGGGCCTGAGTTGAAGTACTCAGACTGTGAAAAGGCTTTGCTTTCCACCATGTGGGCGGTTAAATACTTTGCGAACTACATTGGCGGCCAGAAAATCATCGTTGAGACGCAGCACCAGCCGGTGACCTTCCTTAAGAGTCAGTGCATCAAAGATGGTGTGGTGACCAATTTGCGGATCTCGTCATGGCTGCTGGCTCTTGAAAGCTTCGACATTGAGGTGCGCTACGCCCAGAACCGACGTAACCCTCTTAGCATGGGTTTGGCTGCGTGCTAACACCGCTCGGACGCCGCCATCGCGTCGGCCCCGCCAGCCAGCCCTCCTCAGACTCTTCTAAACCACAACCACCACTACTTCGACCAGTCATTCTGTGCGGACTTGCCGACCGTGTACGTAGATGGCAGTGCTTTTCGGCACGGTCCTGCGCCTAGAGCGGGCGTAGGTATCGTCTGGGTAGACGCTAACCAGAGGGAATCCCAATGTTACTCTCTGGGTGAAAAAAACCTCACAGTTTGCTGAAGTAGCGGGGATCTTGATTGTGCTACGCCGCGCTAGGGACCGTGGCTTCCGTGAGCTGGTGATTTGCACTGACTCGGACTACACGCGTCTCAGTTTCATATGTCATCTACCGTCGTGGAAGAGTAACGGGTTCCAGACCGCAAACCGGAAGCCCGTCAAACATCAGGAACTCTTCATGGCATGTGACATTCTGGTGACTGCACTTGACATGCACGTTTACTGGCGTAAAGTCAAAGGACACTCTCGCGCACCCGGTCCCGAAAAGGAGTTGAACGATCTCGCAGACTCTTTGGCCAAACGGGGCGCGGCCGATGGTACTCCATGGGCTTTCAACCCCATGCGGCTTAATGGACTGGTGTGGCCTCTACCTGGTCAACCCCACGTGTGTGTTGTGACTCGAGCACGGGCCGCTAACGCGTCCACCTCTGAACCAACCAAAGGTGCGGTGTCCGTTCGGCCTGCCTTTTCGGGTAACGATCTTGTCAGTCTTCAATCCCAGGACCCTGCTATCAGCAGGATGATCAGGTACATTTCTGATCCTAAAACCCAGCTACCGACTTCCATCGAGCTTGACTCCGTTCCTGAGCTTCGGCCTCTCTTTCGCGTTCGGACCACGCTGAGGATGGTCGAGGGGTTGCTGATGCACGCCGCCAAGCCTCCTTTGCCACCTGTCCTCGTCACGCCAAAGCCACTAACGGGGGACATGATCACGCACGCTGATGACTCTCCCTCCGCCGGACACAAAGGCGTCAAGGCCACATTCGGTGCCCTGAGCCAGGTTGCTTATTGGCCGGGGATGCGTCTCGACATCTCGGACCACGTCGAGCGTTGCTTGGTTTGTTGTCAGTTTCAGCCGTCCAACCCTACGCACAGGGCTCCCCTACAGGAAAGAGGGCCGACCACTCCATGGTCGGACTTGCAATTCGATTGGGTGGGGCCTCTGAGCAGATCCGGCAGAGGAAATAAATACTTCTTGACGGTCACCTGTGCATTCACCAAATGGGTTGAATGTCTGCCAGCACCTGATGACTCGGCGAAGACGACAGCGATCCTCTTGATGAATCACGTTTTTGCCCGCTTCGGTCTGCCCACGCGGGTCGACTCAGACAGGGGTACTCATTTCACCTCTGAAGTGATGAAACATCTGTGGGAACTGTTGGGTGTTAAGGCTAAGTTCCACATTAGCCAGCGCCCCCAGTCTTCTGGACAAGTCGAAAGGGTGAACCGAACGGTTATCAGCATGTTGAAGAAGTACGTGTCAGCTAACCACCGAGACTGGGATGTGAAGCTTCTGTTGGTCCTCATGGCCATACGGGCTACCCCTCACGAGTCTACAGGTGTCTCCCCATTTGAAATGATGACGGGTAGACAAATGACCCTACCGCTTCACCTGCTGTATCAACCGGTTCAAGTCGACACAGTCCCGGCTTGTACGAGCGACCAATACTTGCAGGACCTGAAGACCCACCTGCCTGCAGCATTCTCGTTTGCCCAGATGAATCTGGAGAAGTCAGCTGAGGGCAGGAAATCTTATTACGACAAGAGGGCCTCACATTCCGAACTCGACGTAGGTGATGAGGCCTGGTTGTACATTGTCGCTCCCAAAACTGGTAACAATAAGGTGAACACGGGGAGGCTGACTAAGAAACTTTTGCCCAAATGGTCCGGTCCATACCTGATAACAGATAAGATCTCTCCGGTCGTATATCGGATCAAGATTACCTGCAAAAACAAGGCGCCCGTCTACAAATGGGTCCACAGGGACCATATCAAACTGCACAAGGGTTCCACAGGTTTGGCCGGTGCCGACAACTACAATCTACTGACTTCAAAAGGGGGGGTGATAAATACGTCCCGTTGGTTCCACGGATTTCGATCTCAGGTTACACAAATTTGTTTGTTTGGGTGTGTGCATGGTTGTCTTTCATGTTATACATCACGTGCAGACTTCGGGTGTGTTGAGATGGATATGCTGTGGGCTCCTGGAGTCAGGTAAACGGCCAGGTAACAGTGAGTGGGTTAGGCCACATAGTACTGTTCTCCAAAATTTGTTTTTTTATCTTTACTAATCTAAATTCCTTATGGGTACATTAACATGAAAGTGATTACTAACTTCACTGATTTACATTTTAGTACTGATTTACATTTCTGTTTTTTTATATAGTATCTTTGACAGAATGATTTAAAAGTGAACTTGATGATTTTCTACGTTGATTTACCTTACAGGGCTATAACCAATTTCGCCCCTATCCTGACAGCGTGTATTTCATGTGACGTTTCACTGATACCAGACAGGGTTCTTTCATTTTCTGCTTTTCGCACCATCCTTTTCACATCTCACACAGAGAGGGCTGCATCCATTTCTTCACTTAAAGGGTAATTCACATAAAACTTACACATAGTACATCAGGGGCTCATGGAGTTAAGTTTTTATTTGTTTGAGGACATGAAACGCAATCTTGTCGTGTCTACATTGAAGTGCCTGCACTGTGCTCTCTCTCCTCTGCTGGGGGTGGATCCGTGACTCATCATCTGAATCGACTACTCCTGGGTGGTGCTCCGGCTCGTTGGCCCTGGACGTCCTGGTTCCGGCATGGCTGCTGGGACACCTCACTCGTTGGGATTACTGTCTACTGCTCTTCCCTTTTTCTGGATTACGATAAATACTGTTGCAAAGTTCAATTTTCTATTTGGAATATTACCCTGCCAGTGGATACAAAGATCAATTTTCTATTTGGAATAATTCCCTGCTCATGGATACGTACAAGATTTGCTCCTGCTTTGCATTATTGCCCGTGAGGATATAAGGTTGCTGTTGCTTCAGTTATGGCTTCCAGGGGGAATAGTTAATAACCTGCTGACTTGTGTTCTTCCTGAGGAGTATGCGAGACTGTTCTTCGGCGTGGGGTTCGTATCTCACCACAGTTGGCTGTTCCAGTGGGATCGCATCCTGCTCGGTTGTCAAGATTCTTCATAACTTGGGTTTGTTCAACGACCAAGTGGTCTCTTGCTGGACCACATTGACCTTGAAAAGGGGTGTGTGTAGCGTTATTAAGATCCTATTGTCTGCCCTTAACAGCTGCCCCTTCACACAGTAACAGTGTGCATGAATCGCCAAGGTCGGGTGCTTGTTTCTAAATGTTTACATTCCAGGAAAAGAGACAGAAGAAGGAAGAAGAACGTTGGTTACGTATTGTAACCCCAGATTCTATGAGTCTAGTCGCAGCCCTTAAGCGAGCTGCTATTGGAAGGGTGATCTCAGCATCAGCCAATCATGAAGAGCTTAAATGTACGCCCACCACGTGGGCACCCCTTGTGGGTTATATAAGTGGAGCGACTCCACTGCTCGCCTCCGATGGCTCTTAGTCCCAACAGAACCAGTGTGGCCAAGTGGCTTAAGGGCTGCGACTAGACTCATAGAATCTGGGGTTACAATACGTAACCAACATTCTATTTCGTCTAGTCTTAGCCCTTAAGCGAGCTGCTATTGGAATAAAGCGAAGCTGGATGGGTTTACGCCACACTGGTTAGCTCAACCAATGGACACACCCAACATGTCTCCTTTTAGTGGGGGTAGCTCAGCCTCAGACCAGGGCTTAAAAGGCTGAGGCAGCCAGAGAGAAGAGTGGGGCCACCACTAAAAAAATATCATCCACAAGAGGATGAAATTCATTCAAGCAGGGCTGATGAGGTGCCATAATGCGTTCACTCAGCCTGCTGAGGTCCAAGCACTGAACGAGTGATGGATCCTGAAGACACACCTCGTAAATAATAACGAGTAAAGGAACAGAGTGAAGCCCATGAAGCAGCCTGACAAATGTCTTCCATCGACACACCACTGTGGGGCGCCACAGAAGAGGAAATCCCTCTGGCTGAGTGAGCCCTGAGTGTCTCAGGAGGATCCAGCCCCAATGATGTGTAAGCGAGTGAAATGGCGTCACATAGCCAGAGTCAAAGGCGCTGGGCCAACAGCGCTTGCCCAAGGGAAGACTCCCTGTAGTGCACAAACATGATTTGTGAGCGGCGAATCCCTGAAGTGCGTGACACATATCGTGCGAGCGCGCGCACCGGGCAGAGAAGATGGGAAGCCGCCT
>SSNQ01033457.1:0-17054 GCA_006942095.1 Nothobranchius kuhntae | reverse complement strand
CCCCCCCCCCCCCCCCCCCCCGCTTCAGGTGTATGACGTCATCAACGACTAGTCAAAGTCGACTCGATTTTCATTACTTGACAGTCGACTTTTAAAAAAATTAAGTTGTGCAGCCCCTAATATGTAACATGTTTAACGTGAGGTACCTGAAGCATAACAGAGTGATTTTCATTTCAGTGGTGGAAACAAATCCCAGTGCACACTGCTGCCACCTAGCGGTCAGCATTTTAATCACACCAAAAGAAAAGTAAAATACACAAATATTTCAGGGTTTCCTCCAGCGCTTTATAAGCCTGGCGGCCCGCCAGGCTTTGCTTGGCCATCCGCCAGGCTAAGCGTCATGCCCCGCCCCCCTCCTTGACGCTACCGTGTCCGCTGACACGAACGGCGCAACAAAACTAGACCCCTCCATCAGCTGATACTGGTGAGATACAGCAGCGGAACGTGTGCAATCCCCCCACCCCCGCTCTCACGGAGGAGCGCTGCGGGACGTAAGCAACATATATATGACATTGCTTTGCTGCAAAACTTTTATTTTTTAAATTACGGGGGATTTTTCTCTGAAACTGTGATTTCCTGTCTGGCTCTATGTTAACTGTGGAAACTGCCCCAGAAGTGGCTTGCAGCAAAAATAGAACCCGATCCCATCTTCTGGTGTCGCGGCTGGTTTGAAACACTCAATAGACTATAATGGATCCTGTTTGAAGCAGTGACGCTGATGCTTTCAGTGTGAAACTGGGGTTAGGATTCTACAACCCCCCAAGGCGCTTCACAACATGATCAGTCATCCACCCATTCACACGCTGGTGGGGATGAGCTACTGGGGCACACTGACAGAGGCGAGCAAGGCTTGCCAAACACTGGCGCCAGCAGTCCCTCCAACCACCACCAGCAGGAAAGGCGGGTTTAGGGTCTTGCCCAAGGACACAACAGCATCTTCCTCTGGTCAGAGCCAGGATTGAACCTGCAACCTTCCATCTACTGGACAGCCCGCCCTACCTCCTGAGCTGCTGCTGTAGATTTAGTCAACAACATCATGCTGAGTGACACAAGTCAGCTTCAGCATGTGGTTTCTGCATTCACAACCTAAATGTCAGTAAATGTCTCAACGAGGTGTTTATGGGAGTGATGTCCTCTTTAGGAACACTCATGGTTTTATTATCAGCTCTGTCTGAAGGAAAACTGGTTCAGAGAAGCTTTAGTTGGATTCAGCAGTTTTGGTCAAGCATCAACATTTAATTATTTTATATTTGATCATGTTGAGGCAAACACCAGACCAGCACAGCAGAAACATCCCAAACCAGAGCCGGCAGAGAAGAGGAAAGGATGAGGAGATGCTCTGTGAATGGAGTATGATGATGATGATGATGAGGAACGGGAGGAGGGGTTTGGTCCTGTGACAAACACCCAGAGAAATCATCGGGAGGAGCGCTGAATTCATGAGTTAGACACTGATGGTTTACAGCACAAGCTGCCTCCTTCGAACTCAGCAGGAAGTCTCCTTTCATGTCTCTCCGTCTCCATCTGTCCCCTCCTCCCCATTCCTCCCATCATCGCCTCTAATTGGCAGGAAGTTCGAAAAGTTAATTTCACCATCTGTGTGGCAGAAAGGACGAAGAAGAGTGCAACAGATGATCCAACAGTGCACAGATTTAAACGTGGAAGGGTCTCTAAAATATCTGACCTGAAGTTTTATGCCTGATGATGTCAGAAAATTATTTAAAATAAATCACGTTCTCTTTAGCCTTGAGCATCATTTAACCAGCTAATGTTTCTGCAGCTGCATGGGCCGAGACTTCTGGGACAAAATTCAGAATCAGCTGTGGGAGATAGCCCCGCCCCCTCAGGAGCTCCATAGCTCCAGAGTTTAAACGGGTCACTGGTGTTAGGGTCTCAGATGGTTTCCACGCAGGATGTTTACCTGCCAGCTGATGATGTCACTAATATTACATCTTTAACTCATTCACCGCCATTGATATTTTTTACTGTGTGGGCGTCAGACGAGCCCCCGCACCGAGAGAACAAACATCTCAGCTCTGAAGCCGATCTTCATCCACATACGTCACACGTCACATGATCAGGAAGCAGAAATCCATGGGTTGGGAGATCGTTTTTGGTCGCTGCTGGAAAAAAAGTGAGGCGCCAACCGGAAAAGCTTCTGCCGATCACAATTTGACTACGGATTATGAAAGAACGGAAAACACACGAGACTGCCGGATTATTCCTGATGTAAGAGGTGAGTCTACTCCATGTTTTGTTAGTTTTAGTGTTAACATCATCCTAGCGCGCAACGTTCTGTGGCTCTTAAAAAAAACGCTGGCAGCGAAGGGCTTTTCTGGTCTGGAAATGCTGGCAATGATTGAGTTAAGAGCCCCAGTGGTTTCCATGGTTACCTTAGAGAGACACTGGGGGGTTATTGTGGTAAGTTTAATGAGATGCCAGGGGTTACCATGGTGACCTTAATGATCCACTGGCAGTAGCGTTAACATTTCTGTTGGTTTACTTCTCTTTAGGCTTCCTGTACAGTTTAAACTTCAAAACGGTCTGTTTTCCTTGAACATATTCCTATAAGCCCAAATCAGGGATTTGTTGATGGACTTTGTTTTTTAAGCATAAAGCAGCTCTCCTACGTCTTCTGGTTTATTTCAGTGTCCAAGGAAAGCCTCCTTATTTCTTTTTTAGATCAGGTCTCCCTTGTGATGAAATGTTTGGAGTCAAACTGAGTTCAACTTTAACACTTTTAGACTCAAAAGTCAAAATCCTGCTTTTAGCTGATACAGAACCCGTCTGGAACGTCCTTTTTTCTCCTCTTTCTGTTGGGAATTACATGATTGATGCCTTCTGACCTAATTCCTCCCTAATTAATGACTTCATAAAAATATCACTTAATATGGCCTTTTCCATTTTCCGCCTGGAGATGGTAGATCTGCCCTCCAACAGAGAGAGGTTCCGGCTGAACGCTCATGATGAGAAAACGCCGTTAGACGTTGTCATAAAGCTGGACAGGCGTAGGCGACGTCTCCGTCTGTGGACATCACAACGAGGGCCAAACTATTAAATCTTTACCATCTCTCATCCCTCCATAAAAACATGTCTCTTATGAGTTCACCTCCTCATGTCCATCATCATCTTCCTCAGTCATAAACTGTGACTTTACTGCTCTGTTGTTTTAGATCCGAGCGCTTTTATTCACTTCATGTTTTAGAAACTTTCATTTAAATCAAGACTTTTGTTCCTCAGAGGGTAAAACTGAAATGTGTATGGCCGATTAACCTTTACAGCCAGCCTCATTCAAGATGGCTGACACAGCTGATCCACATTAGCAGTTTAGAGTCATTCTCACCTAGCAGACCGAGTTCAGATCAATTATTAATTTAATATTTTGTTATCCCATCAGGTCAGACATGTACACATTTTACCAGTGAGCACAAACAGACCCAACCCTCCTTAAAAAGGCCAGTTTAAGTCTGATTTTAACCCATTTTTATGTCATTTTCTTTGGTTTACACATCATTAATCCATCCATCCATCCATTTTCATTCGCTTATCCGGAGTCGGGTTGCGGGGGCAGTAGCCTAAGGCGAGAGGCCCAGTCTTTCCTCTCCCCAGCCGCTTGGGCCAGCTCCTCTGGGGGAATCCCAAAGCGTTCCCTGGCCAGGAGAGACATAGTCCCTCCACCGTGTCCTGGGTCTACCTTTAGGTCTCCTCCCGGTTGGACGTGCCCAGAAAACCTCACCAAGGAGGCATGTTCAGTTGGAACATGTAAACTAAAGCAGTAGTGATGGACAGCTGCTGTGGGGTTATTGATCAGCTAATTGATCTCTGAGGCTCTGCTGGTTGGTAGCTGAGGCTTCATGAAGCAGGCTAGTGGGTATTCCAGAAAGCGCATTTAGAACATCTGGGATCTCCTGATAAATCCAAAACAAAGCGCTCCTCTCCCCTCCCGGTTTTGCTGGCTCCATGAATGATTTTCAGGTGGATTCCCTACAATCCAAGCGAGGGGTGGGAAGGGAGGTTTACATGTGTCCACAGGCAGCCCCAGTTACTTGATGCTAGATAAATGAGAATGGAAGGAAAGGACAGAGCCTCGTTCTTCATCCAGATGGAGAATAATTATTCAGTTGTGCCTCAAAGTGCAACTACAGGCAGATTAGCTAATGCTAGCGGGTAGCAGGCTCATGTTCAAGTGGTGTCCAAAAAAACAGGATGATTGTAAAACTAAGAATATCTAAACTCCACAAGTGGAAAAGTCCCCACCATCCTGTTTATGTGTCCTGTTTAAGCTGTTTGCAGCGCTATGGAGCAGAACCGGTCAGGTTGCTGCTTTGAGTCTGCTCTGCTAAGCACCGCTGCAGGAGTATGGCAAGTCACTGTAGCATGTAATAAACAAATGCGTCTATCTGTGAACATAATTTAAATTGGATTGTTGCTAACCGGCACATAATAGATACATATGTCTCCATCCCATTTTTAGCGGTAGAAATGAAATGTTATTAGCATTTCCAGTAGGTTACTACTGAACATGTTAATGAAATGCATTCAATTTTACTGATCATAGTTTAATTATGAATAAATTTAGGTAATAGCATGTTGTTTTGTATGCTATTGAACTGTTTTCTAATCATGTTCTGTTGTTAAAGTAAAGGAAGGAGAGAAAACATGTTTTCCTTACAGTTTTTAAAATTTCCTGTTTAATCCGATTAATTGATAAATCGAGTCGAGGCCTCATTCGATTAATCAATTATCTAAATAATCATTTGTTGCAACCCTACTTTGAAGTCCTCTGACTCTAAAAGGTGCTATACAAGTGCAGGTCATTTATCATTCTCGTTTACCATCTCAGCTGACTTCGTTTACAAAAGTGAAACTTATGCCCGTGTTTACTTTCACTTTCCCTGCAAACAGCCGAGGTTGCATGGACATGCAGATCATGTCTATTTTGAGTCTGTCTGTCCAGACCATGTCTGTAGGACAGCCAAACTAGGGTTTTGCACACTGGGTTCAATATAGTTGCCGGCCAGAGCTCGGCAGTAATTCCACTCGTGATCATGACATCATTCTCTGTTGCGCCAAGCCGTAATCTTCATTCACATGTCCAGTGTTGCTGTAACATTACTGCCAATCTTGGCAGCATGAAAGCCGCAAAATTTCTATATTGCCACGTGGCAACAATGCTTTCACAAGACACACTGTGGTGGTAGTATTACGCTGATTTGAACAGTGTGTCTTATGAAAGTGGCAAACTACAGCATTTTCAGATTTAAACGGAGTGAAACGTTATGATGAAAACAACCAAGAACCAAAAAGAGGACAATTATTGTGTTCTTAGCCCTATAATGCTTGACATTTGAAATATTAATACTCCTCTATGATGGGCCAGCAGACATATATAGGATTGGATATGTCAGGTTTCTTACGAAGGTACTAATACTGGTACTCAAACGCGATGCTTTCAGGCCAGAAAGGGTTTGATGTGAATTTGTCTACACAGAATTATGGTGACTTGGAACAGAGCAGGGTATTCTTCTCCTTCTGAAGAAAACAACAAACACCCTAAACTTTTCTCAGGGTGAGACCAGGTCAGGTTAAAGATTAACAGACTGATGAGTCTAGGGAGTCTGAGCTTCTCGTTAGTGTTCCTCTTCGAATTACCCTACAGCTTCTCAGCAACAATTCTTCAAACACTCTGCAGCCATGGGAACGCCACCTCGTCGATACATGTTTAATTAGATGACAATGAACCCCCTGCTGAGGCTGTGAGGTTCGCCTGAGTTCACTAGCAGCTTGTCGTTTGATGTTTCCATCCGCTGACAAAACTCTTGTTTTCTCGAGCGAACGGGTTGACGGTAGTAAAAGCACTCCAGTGGGAAGCCATGTCATTTTTAGCAAATGCACGAATTGTTGCACGCTGACATAGATTAAAATACACAAATCAGACTCAAATGTAGGCTAACATATCCATTTATTACCTCCTGAAGAAATAGACAACAAAGGCTACAGTTAGAGCAGTTCCTGACTGAAACAACCCATAAAATTAAGAAATACAATGAATTCCACAGAAATTTTAATTAAGTTATTCAACATATCTTACGGAAAAATAAACTTTAAACTTTAAAATTAGGAACAGAAGAAAACTAGACCTTTGTGGGATTAATTCCATTTCAGTTTCAGTAGAACAATTGTGCATTTTACTTTAGAAGAAAAACAAAAGGTTTTTTGATACAGCACCTTTCAACAAAACTTTATGTTTATTTAAATGACGATCAAGTAAAGGTTCAAAATGTTCTGATAGCTCAATCTGGACTTTCTTCAACAATCTTTAAGGTCCTTTTTATTAGTGATGCACCAATATGAAATTTTAGGGCAGATACCGATATCCGATCTTAAGATCATTGTTATGGCCGATAACCGATATTTGCCGATACCGATATACTGACATTAATGCTTCTAAAATTAGCAGATTTTGTATAGAATGAAAATTACTAAAGTTGAATTTACGTTATTATGTACACACCACACACATTTATGGTTCTGAGATGATTACATTCACTGTCACATGACTAAACACTTACACAGCAGTTCACAACAGGCAAACAAATGGAGACATGATGGAAAAAATATCGGTTGTTAATATCGGCCCGGCTTTATTTATCAAACCGATACCGATATGTTAAAAAATTACTCACATCGGCCGATACCGATATTGGTGTTGATAATTTGTCCATCCCTACTTTTTATTTTTATTGCCTTGTTTCTGCTGAAATACTTTAAAGTTTTATTTTTAGCTGATGAAAACAGAGTACCGTACTGACCCGAATATAAGACAAGGTTTTTTCATTGAAAATAATTTAAAAATGTGGGGTCGTCTTATAATTGGGGTCTAACCATTACATGCCCGTAATAGCAGAGGGCGCCAGGCTGTATTTTCTCAACGGGGGGAAAACATGGAGACGGGAGGTTCGGAGCAGAGTGGACCGAAAGTGGGGCAAGTTAACCAGCTATAAGGCAGAGTTATGCAAATTTTAAAATGACGGTGGTCAACTCAGCGGAAGCGTCAAACATTGCATGCATGGATGCATCGGATGGCAGTGAGAATGACGTTCTGGAAGGAGTCGGCAGGTGTAGCGATCTAAAGGTACACCGGGAGCGCAGCGGCATGGGTGAGAATGAGGGTACAGCAAGGCAGAGGGCGTCTGAATAAGTCTCATTTGACTTTTGATTTCACATGTCAACAAAGTTCTGATAGTTTGCATTAAAATAATATTTTTGCTCAGTATTCGTTCTTAAATTTTCAATAAAAATAGTTTATTTAAAAAGTGATTTCTTTTTTGTCTTTTCTTTAAGATTAGTCTTGGAAAGTGGGCCGTCTTATAATCGGGGTTGTCTTATATTCGGGTCAATACAGTAACATCCAAAGTGTTCTGATAGCTCGATCTGGAAAAAACTTTTAATGGTTCAAACCTAAAGCTGTTTGCTTGGACTACAAAAAGTTGATGTACATACATACTTGATGCTCTTGATTAAAAGTAGTACTGTGCCTCACTTTTTACTGATCTGTCAAAGACCTTTGACCCTGTAGACCAGGCTGTTTTAAAAACAAAGCTTCTTTGTTTGGGATTGTCTGAACATCATGGTTCACAGACTACTTGAAGGACAGAACTCAATGCGTTAAATGTGATGGGTTTTCCTCTGAATTGTTGAATGTCCACAAGGGAGTACCACAGGGTTCAGTTTTGGGACCCCACTTGTTCATTATGTATATCAATGACAGGACAAAATGTGTTGGATACTAATTTGCACTTTTACGCTGATGATACAATAATTTACTGTTGTGGAACACCCCCCACCAAAGCTCTCGAATTCTTACAGAAAGCTTTTAATGAGGTCCAACAAACACTTCTGCAGTTAAAATTGGTCCTCAGTGCAGACAAGACTAAGCTAATGTTGGTTTCTAACTCTAAACAAGACCTCTAAGGATGCTCTGAGTGACCACTCTTGAGGGAAACATCACAGAGGTGGTCCACACATACAAACACCTTGGTGTCTGGCTCCATGACTCCCTCTCCTTCAAGCCCATGTAGATAATCTAATGAAGGAACTCAAACTCAGACTGGGTTTCTTTTTTCTAAATACACTGTTTTTGTTTTGAGGCAACAAAACGACTAGTTACTGCAACGTTTCTGTCTATTCTGGATTATGGAGACCTTTTGTACATGAATCAGGTTTGGGTGATTTGTATAATTTTTTCCACCGTCAATCGTCAGTCCAAAAAAAGACGACGGATGATTTTCTTTTAGACAAGCGCAGCACATATGTTTGCTGGAAGAGAAATTTATATTTTTCTTTTTGTTTAATTTTGTATTTGTAGTTTGGTAGAGTGACGTATAAACGACCCATATTAAACATGGTTAAAACGTTAAAAGAAGCCTCATCTTTGTTTCCCTGTGGTGCCCACTGTTGTGGTATTTTATTTAAGCTAAATGTTTCTTTCTGAACAAAAACTACTGGGTTTTTTTTTTTTATAAGTAGGGGATGGAATGAATCGCTGCTGCGTTTGGACGCACTCTGAGGAGGCAGCAGTTGCTCGCTGCCAGAGGTCAGATGATCTATTTATCCCATCACTTTCATTTTTTAAATAATGAATAATCATGCGTTAAATTTCAATTCATTTTAATTAATATTTAGTCCAAACAAGCTGACCAGAATGCCTCAGTAACACAAACAATACAATTAAACAATTTCACTTAAATTAGGAACATTTCACCTGCTGCGGCTTGAACGCACGTTCTTTCTGTGCCATGTAAACCTGAACTGGTCACCTGCTGCTTGTGTGTAATCAGATGTCTCTAGGGAGCTTGCTGAAGAGGTTATGAGCTTCTAGACTTTTGCCTCAGACAGACTCATGGCTGTTTAAATAATGATCTGGATGGATCCGTGCTCTGCTGACACTTTCGAAGCAGTTGCTGAATAACGACGAGCGCTACTTCAGCCAAAATTTTAAATCAGGAAACTTCTCCAAATGAATAACCAGAAGTCTTCCAGACTCTGAAAGATAGAAGGGTGTCCACTTTCCACTCAATGCCGCGCTGTAGTGCATGATGTCGAGTGCGTCACAGACACTCTCCGAGCCTCTCCTCAGCGCGCCACTTGCGCGTGCACTGTCAGCAACCAGAGGCAGAGGAGGTGAGAAAAGGCTCAGATGCGCTGATGGAGATATTTTCTTGATTGTTACCTCTGCGATGTTCTCTGTGTGTAGCATGTAAAATATTCTTCAATACAAACAAATAAATAAATAAACAAGTCGCCTCCTGTAAAAAACAACCATAACGGCTCAGCCCATCGCCGATGGTCTATTCATTCGTCCCATCGCCCAACCTTAATATGACTGCCTCAGCACAGTTTCTTGGTAAGACTGATGTGGTTCATCATGCCTTGCTGAGGTTTATCACTAACTGTAGACCACTGACCATCATGGTGAATTGTTTTCTCCAGTGGGATGGCCTCTGTCCACCAAGAGGTTGGGACATTGGTACACCTTCATTTATGAGGCCGTGCTTGAATTACTACACACCTACATCTGTAACTTAATCTCACAGAGAAGTGCTAAAAAAAACCAGGTTTGCAGTTAAGGTTTATTTTTCTCCACATCACATTCAATCCTGTTGATAACATTTTTGTTAAAGTTAGAATATGGAACATTTTAATAAAAAACTTTATTAATACATCCGCGGGGCGTTCAGATGTGAGCAGAAGAGATGTATAGTTTCTCCTTTAAAAGCCATATTTAAAAATAATACAAATTTAAATCTGTTGGGTGCGGCACTGTTTATGTTTACATCTACCATCCACTAGAGGGCATCGTTGGGCTAAAACATCTGCTCAGTAAGGCAAGGTTGGGACTGTAAAATGGCAGACTTGACAAATCAAGCAGCTGATTCTGAGTCCAGAAGATGTTCTAACGGTGAATACTGTTGCAAAAAAAGAAAAAACATTTTTGTAGAAATTAGTCCTTATCCTGTACGATTTGTCTCTGAACGTGGTGCTGGAACGTGTCAGCAGTGAACAAACATCCCACCGGCTGGAAAATAAGTCCATTTGCAATACAACCTCTGAACACCAGAGTTCATCATATTGTTTGTGTTCCATCAATCAATCAATCAATCAATCAATCAATCAATCAATCAATCAATCAATCAATCAATCAATCAACTTTGTTTATATAGCACTTAATCCTACAATGCGTGCAACTCAAAGTACTTAACAAATTAAAAAGGCCCCACATACCCACATTCCCTCCCATCTCCAGAATTTTAAAAACAGTCTGACCATAACCAACCTTTAAGGCATTGAGTTCACCTTTAGATGGACTTTCAGTAATGATTTCATTCTTTCAAACATCTTTTCAGTTCCTTTTTTAGGCCATCTTAATAAAAAAAAAGCTTTCTCTCCTTGAAGGTTGAATAAAGAAGAAGAAGAAGAAGAAGAAGAAGAAGAAGAAGAAGAAGAAGAAGAAGAAGAAAAGATCATTTATGTCTGAAACGATTCCTCGAGTACCTCGAATAATTTGGGTACAAAAAAGCCTCGAGTCAAATTCTCTGCCTCGAGGATTCGTTTAATTCATATTTAATTAATTCATGGCTTTGCAATCGCCCGGGGTCATGTTTCACCCGGACTGAAATAAGTGACGCACATACCCACTGGACTGAATGCACACGTGAGTAGCGAATGTAACTTAACTTTCTCTTAAGCCATGGCGGACAACTTGGACCCCGGTGGAGTGCGAAAAAGACAGAAAATGTCAAAGGTGTGGGACCATTTTTCACGTCGTAAGGCAGAAAACGTAGTCCGGTGTAAATATGCATTCTTTTGTCTGTAGAAACCATAAACAACTTCATTAAAGATTGGCGTGAAGAGAAGTGGCGTCTCTCATTATTGTTCTTGCCGGACAACCAGAGGGTATTGAAGAGTAAAATCAGCTACATTAGTAAACCCTTCTTTACAGGCAACAAACCTGGTATCCTGACAGTTGGAAAACTTGTTCTTTTATTGGAACCAAAACCTCCACACACTAGAGGTCGCTTTGGTGTTTGTGTTCCATATTCAACTTTTAAATCTCACGGAAAAACGTTCTGATGGCCCATTTTCATAGGACTAACCTTCAATGGTCAAAAGTAGATACTGTCAGATAGAAGTGAAAATCCTGTTATATTCATGAAAATTACTTGAATAATGTATTTTTACCAATAAAAAAAACTTTGCTCTGAAAGAGCTCTGATTTGCTGACCCTTGGATCTTCATTACAGCAAGTTGATAGAACAGCCATGGTTTTAAACCATTGTTCCATTCTGAATAAACTCAGCAATGAGGAAACTTCAGGATCAAACCACGACCCTGGAAATTAGAGGTGAATTTGTCTGAATGAGGGTTAAAGGGTTTAGAAGGTTTTAGTTTCTGATTGTTACTAAAACTAACTTTGCTGGTATTTACAGGTAACTGTACTTTCACTGATGTGATTTGATTACAGTCTTCTGGTTTAGAGTCAGACACATTTTATGAAACTTAGTGAAAGTTTTCAGCATTGCGTTCTCAGAAACGTCCAGTAAAATTCCTATTTTGAAATACAAGAGTAATTATAAAGATGTCAGATTTCTCTTTAAATTACAAATTGGATTACGTGAAAGTTCAAGTTCTGTTTTAAAGCTAGCTTGGTCTAATTATTTACAAATGTTTTACTTATTTATTACCTGTAGAGGACATAACACCATAGACTCAGCTAGTGTTTGTGTTTTGTTAGATTCTACTCAGGTCTAACACTTTTGGTTAGTCAACCACCTGCAGCAGGTGAGTCCACAAGTCCTCCGACAGGCAGAGTTAGTCCCAGCAGACGTCTACCACAGACCAACCACAGCTGATTGAACCCAGCAGCTTGGGTTATTTATCAGACTTTCTAAATTTGTGCTAATTAGTAGAGACAAGTGAGTCAAATGGAGATAGATGCTTTCAGGTGCTTCTGGTTTTTTCAGAAACCAGTTTTCAGTTTGTTCAGATCAGATTCACTGTGTCTGCTACTGATTTACAAAATGCAAAGACAGTTTAAAGGTGAACTGTGCACTCTTTGAAAAAGTTGTTCAGTCAAGCTGCAATTAGAAAAAAAACAGTTGCAGAAAATGATATAAGTCTGGCTTGCAGCACACACACGCTGGCACAAGCACACACACACACACACACACACACACACACACACACACACACACACACACACACACACACACACACACACATTTGACACACAGTTCTGTTGAGCTGCATTACAGTAAAATTAAAACTTCTAGAATGAACCCCGCAATTGAATCTCCTCCCACTTGCTTTGGGAGGTTGTAACGCATTTCAGAACAAACGATGTCAGCATAGTTCCAACAGTAATATTGTGTCCTGTATCACTGCTCTGAATGGTTTACTGTAAAATAGCATGATATATAATCTTTAAATCACTTTTTAAAAAATCAACTGACATGAACTGCATAGTTGTTAATAAAATAATAACAACTTTGTGAACTTTTTTCTGTTCAAACCAACACTTAGAGCCTTGGGGAGATAGTCTCAGCCTTTGTTTGGTACTAATTCTTTGAGTTCAGCAGTTAGCAATAGCTGGATACAATAAAACTGGATTCATTAGTAACAGTTCTCACCCTCCTCACCAATCAACATGTAACGTGATGAAGGAACCATTTCTCCCCTCTAACAGCTGTTCTGTTTGACACAGTGTCAGTGTGCATGAAACGCTCAAGGTCATGCATTCACTTCTAATGTTTACATTCCAGCAGTGAAGACAGAAGAACGAAGAATGAACTCTTTTCTTTTAATTAATCAAAGAACTCTATGTTAATAAAGCTAATCAAAACAACTGTTAGTCAATAATAACCATGTGACCGATCTGTGAAATCACATTGTTATGATTAATGTTTAATAAGGAAATGACGTATTGTAGCCACTAGTCAGCTGATACACAAGATAAATAATCATGACACATTCCGGTCGCAAAATCCAATCAGAACCTTCACTCTGAAGCGTGGCAGAGTCTCTGTGGTGTTTGTTTAATCTGTCAGCTGGGATTCGTCCAAAATAATAAACATCAAGATTAATAAGTCAGAACAACGCCGTTTTGAGTTCAGTATTTAGCCAGCTCTCAAGATCCTCTGAAGTTCATCATTGCTAAGTGGAGTACGGACCGGCCATCTGTACTTTTTACTTTTAAGCTGAGAACTGCTAAGCTGGGAAATCCTGTCGTTGTTATCAACAAAACAATGGTTCCTTCAGAATAAAAGCTGAACTCGCTGACCCAAAGGGGGGCCCCTTTGATGCTGTGAAACACCTGCCGCTTTTTACCTGGAGACTATCCAAAGACTGGTTTGTCATGCTGAGGACGCTGTTTCATTCGGCTCCAGTACCAGAGGAGGGTCCGTGGACCTGGCAGCCTGATCTAAGACGGAAATCCCACTGACGGGTAATGTAGAACGGCACAGATAGTGTTTCATGTGTTTTCTGACCACGGTTCAAACGTTGACCAGTTAGGAGCAAAACATCATCTCCCACGCAGACTCGCTTCTCCAGAACGGAGGTTCTGAACTGACATCGCACCAACACACACTCCACCTCACGTTCATTCCATCACTAGACAGTTAGTCCTGTTAAACTGTTTAAAATAATTTAGATAATAAATTTTGCTTAAATGTTCTGAGGTCTCTCTCTCTTCTCTTGTCTCTCAGTGTATTAAATTTCCTTGTAATAAAAAGGACCACTCTTCTGATTTTAGAAGCCATGTCCAGGGATGGGGTCCATACTAGATATGGATTATTAATATCTCTGGTCATTAATTAAATTGTAATTCTCTCTTCATTCCATTACAAACATAACTTTAATCTTCAAGTAAAAAAAACTTTAATCACAGAAATCTAAAAGTTAGGAGAGTCTAGCTGTGTGCAACAACGTTTATTCTGGTTTCCTGTCTTCTTTTTTCTTTTTCAGCAAGACTAGAGATATAGGCAGGAGAATAAAGCAATAAAAATTTATCTTTATTGCTTCTCTTTTGGAGGCTCTCAGTTGTTTCTGGTAAAGTAAATGAATTTCTGAGATAATCCATCAACACACACACAATCAGGTTCCAGTGATGCTTTTCTACGTGCTTTAGGTGGCTAAAAACTCTGAACTTGTCTCAATTAATTTGTCAGACACCAATTTATTATTTATAATGCAGGACACTTTCTGGCTTCTCACTTTGCTTTAATAAAAGATAATCAGTGAAAAGAGAATCTTTGTTTCTTTCTTTATGCCCTATCTAAAGCAAGTAAAAAATGCAGTTTTACCTTATGGCTAAAGTTGTTTTTATTCTGCTAAAGTCTCGATCGGACAACATAAACAACACTGTCAGAGACCCAGATTCACCAAAAGTATACTTCATCAGATTTTATTTGTCTTTAATTGCTCCTGCTGTTGGCTTCAGCATCAGATACACAGAGTAAATGGAGCTAAGTACATACTAAAACTGTTGGTAAAGAAGTTCTTGATTACATTTAAATATGTTTTTATATTTGAGAATGAAAATGAGGAAAAACACTGTGAGACAAAAACATTTAGCCAAAAGGAGTCAGGGCCTCAGAGGGTATGTCTAATGTGAATAACAAATGGTGAGTCTTAAATGAGGGGGGATTATGCGCTCATGCAAGTACACACACACACACACACACACACACACACACACACACACACACACACACACACACACACACACACACACACACACACACACACACACGCACACACACACACACACCTGAGTGGCTGCCTGTGCTGCAAAAAGACGTAGAGCTCACACTGAGGCTCCTCAGAGGTTTGATGGGCGCAGATGTTCACAGCTTTAATGCCTATTACTGACTGTGTGTGTGTGTGTGTGTGTGTGTGTGTGTGTGTGTGTGTGTGTGTGTGTGTGTGTGTGTGTGTGTGTGTGTGTGTGTGTGTGTGAGTGTGTGTGTGTTGAGATTTTTAAACTAAAAATTAATCTCTGTTCTATATGAATCTGTTTGACAGATTTACGGATGGATTCAACTCATATGTTCAGGAATTAGGAATAGATTTAATAACAACTATTTAACAACTGATGATTGTCACAATAAAGAATTTGTTTGCGTAAAGTTAATGCTATAGTAAAGTAATGAGGAATTTCTTTAAATCTCCATTGTTGACATGTTCCCCCTACTTTTTCCAAAGCCTCCAGCCCAGTTTATTATCAATAGTAATCCCTAAGAATTTACATGTGTGTACTTGTTCAATTTTTTTACCGTTTATTTAAGTAATAATTTGATTGTTAATTTTCCTGTTTCTGAATATAACATACTTTGTTTTGGTCACATTTATAGAAAGTTTATTACAATCAAACCATCCTTTTAACACTGAGTACCGATTAGCATCATATGAAACAATGCACTTTTTTGGTATGCTGGCTCAAGAGTGTGATGTTGTCAGTCACTGTGGGAGAGCTGTAAACAGCCTGGCAGAGAGGAAGCGTTCAGAATTTTTGTCCACTTCCCTACATGGGATAGGTAACTGGGTGATGATGAAACCAGCAACAGCAATCTGAGTGAGGCTTCATCATCTTAATCCGCTCTGGTAGGTAAATTAAATGTTTACGATAACGATAGTTTGATATTTTATCTTCCGTTCAGCTAATGGTGTGTTGGCATTCTCCTCGGAGCTCCAAAATTCCGACTGGAAAAAAGCAAACACGCTATAAAGTTAGGCTTCTCTTCATACATGTGATGGGCTGTTGGGTGATGCTATCAGTTCACCACTTGTGTTGCATCATTGAACAGTTTTATTCAACTCAATGAATGTTTGTTATAATTAAGGTTTACCCTTACTAAAAAGGAGACTGCAGAGTGTGTTCCAACAACAGGGAGGTCACACTCCTCAGCCTCCCTGGTGAGGTCTTGTTAATGGTCCTGTAGAGGAAGGTCAGACGGATTGTCAACCCTCAGGTTCAGCTGGATCAGCTTTATACCATTAGGGGAATCCTGGAGATGTACGTGAGAGTTTATCCAACCAATGAACATGTGTTTTGTGGATTTGGAGAAGGGTTTTGACCGCATTACTCAGGGGGCCCTGTGGGTGGCACTCCGTGAGTATCGGTTACCAGGGCTCCTTACATAGGCTCTTAGTTTCCCGAATGACCGGTGTCATAGCTCGGTCCGCATTGCCTGCAATAAGTCAAGCTCATTTCCAGTAAGAATTGGACTCTGCTAAGGCTGCCCTTTATCACCAATTTTGTTCAAAACATATATAGACAGGATTAGTAGGCACAGCCAAGGTGTTGCGGGGATCTGTTTTTGTGTTGTACGGATCAGGGCTCTACATTTTACAGAGGATGTGGTCCTGATGGTTTTTTCGAACTGTGATCTCTGTTGTTTTATCTGTACATCACTGGTGTTGCGTCGTTGAACAGTTTTATTCAGGTCATTGAATGTTTGTGTTAGTTAAGGTTTACCATCGGCTCATTTTCATTATCATTTGATGACACCTGACTCTGTGGCGCAATGGTAGCGCGTCTGACTCCAGATCAGAAGGTTGTGTGTTCAAATCACATCAGGGTCAAAGACTTCTACTTAAACCTTCAAGGTTACATATCCATCGTCAGGACTGTAGATGTTTGATCATCCAAACTGCAACGATGGAAAGGGCAACAATAACCCTATATAAGCCAACTGGTTAAAATCAGTGGTACAGAAAGCCGACGTTTATTGTAGGCACTCAATTGGACCAGAGAACTGCCATTGTGCTATCAGTTCACCACTTGTGTTGCATCATTGAACAGTTTTATTCAACTCAATGAATGTTTGTTATAATTAAGTTTTACCCTTACTAAAAAGGAGACTGCAGAGTGTGTTCCAACAACAGGGAGGTCACACTCCTCAGCCTCCCTGGTGAGGTCTTGTTAATGGTCCTGTAGAGGAAGGTCAGACGGATTGTCAACCCTCAGGTTCAGCTGGATCAGCTTTATACCA
>SSNQ01033456.1:3085-19002 GCA_006942095.1 Nothobranchius kuhntae | reverse complement strand
CCCCCCCCCCCCCCCCCCCCCCCCGCAAGGCCAAGTGTTGAACCCTAAAATTAGAAAAATTGATCTTCAATAATTTTCTATCAAACAAAGATTGATTTTCATTGAATTTTCAAACAAACATTATACAAACTTAAAGAACAGCCTGGATAGCCGTTGTGCTCCACTATTAATTTATTTGGCGTTTCGTGGTTGCCTGGTGAAGGACAGAGACCGGAAACGTGGGGGGCACAAATAATTGGGTGGAGCTCGTTGGCTGCACAAGCAGTCCTTTAACTCCTTTGGCATATCTACCAATTTAAGATATTAAACAACACATAAATTGGATGTGCATGCCAAAATGCATTGTCCAAAACTTTGTTGTAAAGAACAGAAAAAAGCTCACCAGTTCATGGGCCAATGTTGGACTAATTCCAAGCTCCCTCTCCAGGGTCATCAGGGCCTGAACATCTGCCAAGGGGAAGATGCTGTGGTGCCTGGTCTCCACACTTTCAGGCCCTGAAGAGCAGCAACAGCAACAAAAAGGTCCTGCACCATTTTGGTGAGGCCGTGCTGCTGCTGCAGGATTATTTCCTGTTTCACCAGGACTTCATGCAGGAGAGCTGAAAAGCATTTCAGACACAAAGAAGCAACATAGTTTAAGCATTTTTTGCATTTACATGTTGTGTGTGGCATTTTAATTCTTTTCCATTTAGAATGTGTGTGTGTGTGTGTGTGTGTGTGTGCGTGCGTGCGTGTGTGTGTGTGTGTATTTAGCTTTTTAAACCATCTTATATTAGCATGTATGCGTGGATCATGTGTGTTCGTATACTGTAACTGGCATGTGAGGACTGGGTGAGTGTAAACCATAAAAACCTTACATGTCGTGTCGTCCCTCTTCTGCCACTGGCACGGTTAGGGCAAACTGTTGGCACCTGGACAGCCAATTCCTCCCTCATCATCCCACCAGATGATGAGGGAGTTGGAACTGGAACCCCCTGGGTTTTCTGGTGACCCTGCAGGTCAATGGCCTGCCGCAATGATGTCCCCAGGGTCATGACATGCTGGAAGAGTGTGTAGAAGAGGGAGAGGAAGAAGAACAACAGTTTACAAAATGCAATTATCGACCTCAACAGTGACATAATGGCTCTGGCTCCAGAAGCATTTTTCTCCATGTAACTGCCTCATTAACCTTTGTAAATTTCCTATTGTATCACATTTGAAACACCACACGTACTTGATCAGCTACACTCAAACCCATTTGCTATACATGTGTTACTGTGGTATTTGTTGAGATTTCCATTACCTGGTAATTGGTCAGGTCAGGCAGAGGTACAGGTTATTGGGGAGGATGAACCTTCTCCTCACCGGGGGGATGGCTGGGGGTGGGGGAAGCCCTCTTCCAGGGGTCTGGGCTTCATCCTCTGATGAGGCCCGGTCCTGGACATGTCTACTTGGCCTTTGGAAATGAACACACAATACAAAATTTTTTCGGAATGAAACATTTATTTTAAGTTAATGAGTGCAAATTCAACACAGGCCCAAGAAGTGGAGGAATGGAAAGTTCACAAAATTCTTACTTAATTCTTCTTCTTTGAGGCCTTTCAATGGCTTCCGCCTCAGACTGGAGGTCTGTCTGCTCCTCAGCAAGAGGGAGCTTCCTCCTCACCTCATTAAAGTCATCTGTGTTCAGAACTGAGTAAATTTTCATATTGTGTCACTTTATTAATTATCTTTGTAGTACTGAAGGGTTTTACATGTACTTGCTGAGTACAGCACCCTAGCATTGTAGGCAATCCAGGAGCTGCCCGGTTCCTCCCTGTCCGCTGGATTGCCTCGGTTTTTTAAGGCGGCCACAGGCAGATGCCATCCCTGACCCACAGGGCAGGAACCACCTCCACCTCTGCAGTCTCTTGAAAAAATACTATGTGATACATTTTCTGCAATTTAGAAACAAATCATTTTGTTTTTGCATTTTGTGAACAGGTTCTCAGATACAGTTTCATCTGTGCTCATAAGTTTACATGCCTACCTATAGCATCAATGACAGTTTTTTGATAATTAATGGCCTCACCCAACCTACTACGATTAAAATAAACATTTTTGTGTTATCATTCATACTCACCGAATATTGGCCAAGAAACCAAATATTTTGCAGGGGTATGCAAACTGATCAAAACTGTAGGCTAGGTGAATATGAACTGAACTGATTCACAACTGATTAGAAACTGATTAATAACTGATTAACAACTGATTCACAACATAACTGATTTATGAAGACATCAATGAAAGGCCA
This sequence comes from Nothobranchius kuhntae, assembly GCA_006942095.1. Lineage (NCBI taxonomy): Eukaryota > Metazoa > Chordata > Actinopteri > Cyprinodontiformes > Nothobranchiidae > Nothobranchius > Nothobranchius kuhntae. The sequence continues at coordinate 16,730 of SSNQ01033456.1, read as the reverse complement.
CAACTTCAACTAATTTTGGAAAGTCAAATCATTCCAATGTTTTATCCATTCGACTTCACAAGGTGACGTTTACAAACCATTAAGGTGCAACAGAGGAAAAACAACAAAACTGTCCCTATTCTGAAGTGGAAGTCTGACACACTTTTTTACATCCCCATCAAGTCTTATACTTTTAACAACAGGTGACAGACCTGAAACAACAAGTACATCTACTTCAGATGACTCCACTGGATAACAAAAGAAATTCTCTTTTTTCATGTAGTAATTACAGATTGCATAATATAACCCTTCACACAGAATTATGTTTTGCACCAAAACAACTTCACCATTAATTCTAAGGCAGTTATCACCACATGAGGTTTTGATAACCAAACCATCAATAACCAACTGTTAAACTGTTTAACAGTGCTGTCCATTATGTGACAAAGAGGTCCCTCTCTGTGCTGCCCTTTGGCATAGGTCCCTGACTTTTCACAAATGTTTTCGTCTATGATATATTCAGAAACCCGTCTGATTACTTGGGCCAAAGGATTGTGCGGTTTTCTAACCATTTTCTTCAGCATTTGTAAAAGTTTTCAAAAGGGAATCCAGAAAATAAATCTAAGCTCCCATGAACCATGACATCTTCATTTAGGTGAACTAAACCATGTATGTTATACACCACAAACTGAGGTCCATATAGCTTGCTGAAATGCTCCACAAATGAAACCAGTAACGTATGAGCAAAATCATTTAAGACAAGACATGAGGTGGGACTAGCTAAAATATGAATGGCAACTGAAAGCAACATAAAGTTGTTATAAACCTCATCTAACAGCACACCCCTCAGAACAACTGGACATGTATACAACAGAAACTGTCTCAGTTCAGGAGCCTTCCACCTCAATCTCTCTGTCAGCGCTCTTGGTTTTCTAGCAAACTCTGTAGAGATGAAGGCTCTCAAACTGACCAATTTGTCAGATATGAGTCCGCACTGAACAGAAGAAAGACAACACCGAAGTGGTCCTACAGTACCCATCCACAAATCTAAAAGTTTTCAAGACACACCAAATGCATATAGTCATGTGGAAAACCACTCACCATGCTGACATTAATTTCGGTTAAGGGCGAGTGCCCAAGGTGGTGATCTTCATCACTACAAGCCCTAAAAGACTCATCAGTTCTGAGAACAGCATGCCTTTCAGGGTGTTAGGTAATTTGATTTTATCCCATATTACCTTAAAGGATGACACACCCTTTGATAGAGAGAGAGTAAATTGATTATTTGTAATGTCCATGTGTGTGTGGCTCAACCAGCCCCCACTCTGCTTCAGCCTTCAAAGCTTTCTCCTCACCTGCTCTGTATATCTGCATTCTGCAATTATCTGGTAGATAATATTTAACCTCCATAACCCTGGAACCTGAAATAAACACACATGACAACAAGGAAGACATTTTACACTGAATTAGCCAAATGGGGGGAGATCACCATGACACATAACTCTCTCCAGAGCTATCTGCCAGGCGACACCCCCTCCTCAAGAGTCTTCAGTGGTTTTATTCACCAAATGGATGGGGGGAGAAGGCGGGGCCTTCTCAAGTTACAGAAGTACAGAGTTCTCTCAATTAACATCTTTGCTCAACCTTTTTATGAACATACCAACACAGAGATTCATGATGTGTAATGGGCATCTTTTAGGTCTCAAAAAGGTACATTTATAAAAATACCCAACATTCCCTCCTGATGTGACTTTTTGAGCAATAAAAGATTAAACCAATAAAACAACATTAACATGAAATTAGGACACACCTAACCTGGAATTTGAAATGACCAATTAATCAATCGGATTTTAGTTCAACATTAAACCAGACATCAAACCCAATTTTATCCTGTATTTCTAGCTTCATTAACTTATCCCCCTGAATGCTACCTTTGAGCAATGATTATCCTGTCAACAAAACCCAGAGCAAGAGTTAAAACCTGGAATTAGGAATGAATAATCTAGACACCAAAACCTACATAATAACCTTGAGTTCCTAGCTTTATTAAAGTAACCCATATCATTTGTCATCAAACACTTGTGGATCTTCTGCTCCACATCCGTCGTTACCTCCTGTGCTGCAATCGATCGCTTGTAGGACTGAACAGGTGTCACAGGTTTTGAGTTTTCTGTGGCTGGCTGACCTGCAGTTCTGGTTCCCTCCTGAAGTTGGTGTTTGACCTCTGCACCTCATCTCCAGTTCATGTGTGATATCTCGGTCATACTGTGCTCTCAGCTTTGCGTCGTCCCGCTGACGTGTCGACGCAGGTCACTTCCTGAGAGAGCTGACTGGCCCACAGCGGGTTTCGTGGTTTTACATCAGCGCACAGGTTGGTACCGGTTTCAGCTAACTGATCCACTTGGTTTGTGGTTTAACATTAGCTCAGCCGGTGACGATGGTTTGTGTCACTTCCGTCTTGGACTGCAAGTCAGCAGTTAGCCATGTCTTTCGTGCTTCCTCCATCTTGGATTGTAGGCTCCACCTCCCTCTGAGCACACCTACAAGTCACAAACGCTTCAAAGATCCACAGCAGGACGCCACAGACACAGACCAATTTGCATTCAGTTAGATATGCGTTCAACTTCCACAGCTGCTTGCCCAAAGGAACTCAGATCCTCTGAAGTCTTTTCATCGACACTTTTCTCCTGAGTCTGCCATTCCTGCATTCGGAGAGTATCAGGACAGGACATAGCAAACCATCTTGTGTTGCAATCACAATACCTTCCTGGTTGTTGAGGGTCAATGGGGCACAAAGCGTCTTGTGTCCGATCTGTGTCCTTTGATGTTTTCGGCAGGAACCAATGCAGCCAGCCACTGATCTTTATCACCTGTTAATCGAGTTGCCACCATCACATCACAGCAGGACACAAATCAAGGAGTCTCCCAGCCTGTCTTTGCATAGGGAACAATTTGCATTTAGGAAAACAGTGTACCCAAAAGTTGTGCTGCCTAATTGTTTAAATTAATAAACATTGATGTCTGGTTTAGCATGAAACTAGTCAGATATGGTCTGTCCCAAATTATCACAAATGAAATAAAACACATACACATTCTTTAACACTAGCTTGTCTCAAAAGGAGTTTATCAGAGATTCTATCACACTAAGGCGGAGTTTACACACTCACGTCACAGAGGCTTCAAAGGGTTTTTCACAAAAGGACCTCAGAGTCTTCTAGTCTAGCCTTGATTTAGCTGCTTAGGCTCACACATTTGCATTCAGGCAAAAGGCATTCTAATTTAAACGAACTAGACTGTCTCCACCTTGTAAGGTAATCAAAACTTTATCAGTTACACCACCCCCTCCTGTGGACACATTTACAGGATCTAAATTAATCAAAAGGAAGTCACTCAGCTTTATTAAACCTTATAACCCAAACAGAAAAGAAATGATGGTAATAGCTCAAATGTTGAAATAGTTACAAACCAGCCTTACTGTTGAGTAAAATAACATACTACGATCTGCATTATGGTCTGTAGGGGCTGAGTTGATGTTTACATTTCAAACAAGATTTGCATAGAAATAGCATACAGGAAAAATCTAGCACCGTGTTGATTCAATCATGTTATTAAATTAAATCTATCAATGGTCGATAAGACACATTTAACAGGAAGCTTTTACGGTTCATAAAAAATCTAAACACCCTCCTGTAAAGCCAATCTTATGGCAGGAACACCAAGTTTAACATGATTTAGTTATATGATAAAATGCTGAGATAAAAAACTGTTACTGCATAGTGTAGAATTCTATTTACCTAAGATCATAACCCACTAAAGTAAAACTGCAAAGTTGTATTTTTAATCTTGGTTCATGAGCAAAAGGTATCTTCGGATCCAGAGTAGCTGCTGCACAGCTAATCTACCAGAGCTATAAGCAAAGAGTCTGTCATTTTAAAATGGCATAAGCTAGTTATAAGGTTATGTGCCTCTTAAAACACAAAATCATGAATTTTCCCTTCTAATTCTGTAATTTGGGGTCAAATTCATCAATAAAAGATTAGGGGAACTACTTAGGTCTAACTACATGATCTTTTAGAAAGAGTATTTATTTATTTTAATAAAATAATAAAAGGCCTGTAGACCAGAATATCTAATTTAATTTGAGGCAATCGCGTGAATCATCTCCATCATATTTGGCCAACCATTCAGCTTGTGAAGCTGAAGGAGTTATTTACTTAAGACGGATGTATTTATCCCTGCTTAATTGTATTTCCTTAACATTCTATCTACGTCTAATTATCTCACCTCCTTTCTGTCTGTGACACACACACTCACTCACAAACTTTTTGCTCATTTATTCTAATTAGAATTTTGAAAATAAAGATTTCAGAACCAACCATTTCTGTCCCTACGTACGAATGCCCTCTCACTTCCTCAAACATTTCTTTACAACTTCCTATTGCCTTCTCTCTTTTTTTCCACCTGTCTCCTCTGCCTCCCTTTCTGCCTTTCTTTCCTCTCTGTCTCACCTGTCCAATATTTCCTTCTTCCATTCGCCTTTCTTCTAACTTCTCACACTCTTTCCATATCTGATTGCAGCCTTACCAAATCCCCCCACTGCAATAAACTAACACTTTGCTGTCTCTTCACGTCTTACCCTTACTTCCTTTGTTCCTATATCCCATAAACACACACACACACACACACACACACACACACACACACACACACACACACACACACACACACACACACACACACACACACACACACACACACACACACACAAACCATTGACCGCTGAGCCGCCAGGCCTGCAGGCAGACCGCCTTCCTCTTCTCTCCCTCCTGCTCCTCAAGGCCTTACTGTATTATTCTGCTAGCAGCAAGAGCTCAGCATTGACAGAGCTAATCACTGGAGGCAAGAGCTCTCTCTTCGTTTCTCTCTCACACACACACACACACACACACACACACACACACACACACACACACACACACACACACACACACACACACACACACACACACACACACACACACACACACAGACAGACAGACACAGAACAGATCAGAACCGACACAGAACCCATCCGCGGGTTTCACACACAAGCCTCAGTAACACACATTACCATGCTTTCGGACCTTCCATCCATTCAGAAATCTCGGCACATTCACACACATTCAGGCTTCAGAACTTCGGCCCAAAACTTCTCTCACACACACACACAGAAACGGATCTGCAGGCTTTCACTCACACCCATTCAGAACTTAGACACAACCCCCCAGATCAAACCAGATCCGGTTAGGCCCAAAAACCTTTACTCATACACAGACAGAGCAAAACTCTGTCAGAAATTAACATGCCAGTCCTCAGCGTCACCTTTCAACAATACACAACACAGAAACTGGCAAGTCCACCCACAAAAATGGAACGCAGCCCCATGGCACCAGAAAAATCACAACACACATAACATAGACCGGAAATTTAGACCGATTTGAGATCTTTAAGCCAAATAACGGTGATTAATTTTAGTGTACGCACCATACAATATTTAAACAATTCCCTGCGGCAGTGTGATTTTAGCATCAAACCACTCCAATCGACACCAGCACTTACATGCTGCGTGTATTAACCATCCGCGGCTGCTTTAATGCAGCGCTGGTTTAGCAACAGTTTTAGGTGCACCTGTAATTACTACCCGCAGCTCTGCGGGACGCCCTGTGTACGCAGACACAAGACTTATTAAAACCTCCTCTTCAAGGCAGGAATACAACCCGGTTCACGTTTCAATGCAACCCCACGGTTTACATGTGCAACCCCTAGCTGGACACAAAAACGTCTTTTTGTGCGTGAATGTCAGTCACCACCATCAATCTTAAATCACACTGCCAACGGTTAAGAACAAAAAGGTGCAAATTAATGAAGTACTCACTCGGCGTGCTATTCAGCTGCCAGACTGCGAAGCGATCTCCCACTGGAACTCTGCTCTCCGGGGCTCACCAGAGCTGATCCCATCGTCTTCCCTTACCAGAAACAGACTCAAACCAATTTTAGCCAAAACAATCTCACACGTCTTTTTCCGGTCATCAACTTTCTCATACACTCAAGAGGTTCACACACACACACACGGCCGCAACTGGCCCACCTCAATCAACTCAAACCACACTGCCAGTGGTTAAAGAAACAGACGCAAAATGAATTAATGAATTAACTTAATGAATTAATGAATTAACTTACTCCCCTCCGCGTGGTAATTCCGTCCTGGGTCAGAGCGCGAGAGCCTGTTGATAAAAGTTCGTCTGCAGAGCTATATTTAGCCGGCCGATGAGACAATTTCAGGCCCCCGGACTTTCAAAGAAGAGATGGCGCCGCACGGCTCCCTGGAGACGAACTTCCATCGCTAGGCTCTGCGGTGCCCGCATTCTCCACCACTTGTTAGGTAATTTGATTTTATCCCATATTACCTTAAAGGACGACACACCCTTTGATAGAGAGAGAGTAAATTGATTATTTGTAATGTCCATGTGTGTGTGGCTCAACCAGCCCCCACTCTGCTTCAGCCTTCAAAGCTTTCTCCTCACCTGCTCTGTATACCTGCATTCTGCAATTATCTGGTAGATAATACTTAACCTCCATAACCCTGGAACCTGAAATAAACACACATGACAACAAGGAAGACATTTTACACTGAATTAGCCAAATGGGGGGAGATCACCATGACACATAACTCTCTCCAGAGCTATCTGCCAGGCGACACCCCCTCCTCAAGAGTCTTCAGTGGTTTTATTCACCAAATGGATGGGGGGAGAAGGCGGGGCCTTCTCAAGTTACAGAGTTACAGAGTTCTCTCAATTAACATCTTTGCTCAACCTTTTTATGAACATACCAACACAGAGATTCATGATGTGTAATGGGCATCTTTTAGGTCTCAAAAAGGTACATTTATAAAAATACCCAACACAGGGAACGTCATTCTATGGTCAATGTAAACACCTGACTGAATGCATTTATCACATCCAGAGTTACCTGTGTGAGACTTAATGCATTTAATGAAAGCTCTAGCTGGAGCATCAGAAATAACTGAAGTCACCTTCACAAAAAAGTATTTTCACCTATCTGAAATCCATCTTTCATCTTCTTAAGTTCATCAACAAGAGGCCCTAGATACTCTGGCAAAGACTTAGGCTTGGATACACCACAGAATAATGAAATCAATACTGGTCTTTTCATGTAGTCTTTCAAAATGCCCAAGACTGGCCAGAACTGCAAGGCTGAACTTTTAAAAAGTGGCAAACCATCCATGTTTAACTGCAACTTAAACAAGTGTTTATTTCCAACTGTCCCTGAGAATTTCTCAAAAACCTTCTTCAGCGAATTCAAGACTCCAAAATGATAGAATGAGCCACCTGCTAAGTTTTCTATCACATAATGTGTCTTAGTTTTCAACAAGGACCGGCCATCTTTTGGTAGAAAGGGATGGTAAACTCTGAGGATACACAGAAGAGTAGAAAGGGCAACTAAAGACACATGAAACTGCACAGCCCAGTCTGATAACTTCGATTCCAAGTTGAAACGGGAAATTGTTTCCTCATCAGAATTTTCATCACTCTCAGTAATGCCCTGCTCAGCCATAACATCATAGGTAGACGGCCTAAAGTCCTCTTCAACCATACCAACATCAGACATAGGCCTAGAGCTTTCCTCAACCACACCAACATCAGACATATTGTGACTACAGTTTGTGTATTGTCTCACTAGGAGCAGAGAGATGTGACTGTTCTTAGGCAATACTATGAGGTTGGTCTCTGCTGTGCTCAAGTCTGCATGTTTTAATCTGCCACCAATGCAGATCAGACCTTCTTTGAGGATAGGGTTCAGCTTATAAAGCGTACTCTTTTTGGACACAGTGTGTGTGAGATTTCACTAGAAAGAAACTTCCTGTGCCGCTTTGGTGATGATGAATCTAGCTTGGGATAACTCATTAGGAGTGTGTGGGAGTTTGCAGTAGTGCCATCCTTTACATGCACTAGACTCCCTCTATTTGTAGATTTTAACTATGTGAATGAGCATAGCGAATGCTCTGGTGAGAGAGCGCATGGTTGAAAAGCGTGTGAATCTTGGGGCACCGAGTCCCTTTCCTTGACTCTGTGTGAGGTAACTGGTCACTTCAGGACGCACCTCTGTGTCTGATTCAGGGTTTACGAGTTCATATGTTGTGGTTAAGTCTTCCCCACTACTGTCGTGTTTGTACAAAAATGCCGGTCCTGTGAACCATATGGTGTGTCTTAGTGAGGATGCAGGAAGTGACCTGGATGCGTAGTCTGCAGGATTCAGTCAGTCAGTAGAACCACTGACCTGGTGTTGTCGACTGATGAATGCATCAAATTCGATTGTGAACATAGACATTTAAGCATTTTGTTTGGTTGTAGATATACCCTAGTACGACCTTGCTGTCACAGTAAAACCTAACCGAGTCCAACTTCAGGTCCAGTTCATCTTGGATTATATCTGCAACTTCCACGGCAAGTACCGCAGCACATAGTTCCAGCTGAGGAATTGTAGGTTGGGAGAGTGGAGCTAGTTTAGCTTTCCCCATAATGAATCCTACTTCCACTTGTCCTTCGCTTTGGACCGTTCTAAGGTAGGCTACAACTCCAATGGCTTTGGTGGATGCATCCGAAAACATGCATAGCTCAGTGCTTTTCACCTTGGAGAGTGAGTTTGCAGTGTATGTTCGAGGAATTAGTAGTTTGTTCAAATCATGTAGACTCTCTCCACGCTTCCCATTCTTTGATCTTGCCTTCGGGAAGAGGTGTATCCCAATCACATTTGTCTGCACTGCACTCTCACAATAGACTTTTTCCTTCAATGGTTACTGGTGCGAGAAGGCCTAAGGGGTTGAAAATGCTGTTCACTGTAGAAAGAGCACCCCTGCGAGTGAACTGCTTCCTGTCTTCTGACACCTTGAATTTGAAGGTGTCCGTTATGGTCGCCCATAACAGGCCCAAACTGTGCTGCACTGGTATAGCCTCACAATTGAGGTCCAGATCTTTCAAAACAGCGCGATCTTCAATTGAGAAGGCTTGGAGGACAGTGACACTATTCGACGCAAACTTGTGCAGTCTTAAGTTTGATTCGGAGGGAGGCTTGGGTTCTCTGCAGTAGGCTAATGGCTTCAGCATCTGAGGGCCATCATCTACGTTAAAGTGGCATACAATGAACTTGACTGTGTCTGCTCCGTGTTTGTTAGTCTCCTCCTTAATAGCTCTCCTGAGCCCATAGATAGCCACGGACGGAGTCGGGCTGTTCCTGAACACATGCACCCGCATTCTATAGTCAATGATGTCTTTGGACATATCGTTATCTCTGTACCACAAAATGCTCAGATAGTTCCTGTGGTCTTGGTGAACAAGGAAACAGTGGAACATCTACTGTATGTCAGCAACCACCGTAACCTGCTCCTTCCTAAAGACACCTTTCAAGGAGTTGTTTAGGTCGGGACCCTTTAGGACACGCCATGGTATTTTGTGCTGGAATCAAAAACCACACGTATGTTTTCTGGTTTCTGTGGATGAAAAACTCCAAAGGTCGGCAAAAACCAGCACTCCTCCTCTTCATTTAAGGGTGGCACCTCCTCTGCACGTTTGTTCTGGAAAATTTTGTCCATGAATTCAAGAAACTGGCCTCTCATGCCTGGTTTTCTTTCAGTTTTTTGTAAAGAGTTGAAGCGAGACATTACGTACTCACGGTTGTTGGACAGCCGCTGAGCTCTGAAAGGTAAGGGTACAACCCAATGACATGACTTGTCCTTGAACATTTTTCTGTCCATTTTTTCCAAGAAGATTGTGTCTTCGATGGACGGGCCAAGTTTGTTGTCAGAACCTGTTTCGCTGAAGACGCTCCTTCCTAGGTTCTCCAATGACGTTTTACCAACGAATCTCATTTGCCCCCTTGGCAGGCATTCTCAGTTAGCCTTATGGTGTTTTTGCAGGGTGCGCCATTTTCTAATACACTTGTTTTGTATGCATTCACAGTTGGTTTATGTGCATTTCCCAAACACACATCCCCAATCAGGACCCATCCAAGGTCTAGTCTCTGTGCAAAGGGAGCATTGTGAGGTCCATTTACTTGCTGATGAACTTTGTGGCCTCTCAAGATATCTCTTCCCAGCAAAATAAGGATTTGTGCGTTGGGGTCAAGCTCTGGAATGTACTGAGCTATTTTTCTCAGATGAGGTTGACTGCGAGCTGCATCGGGTGTGGGGATTTCAGTCCTGTCATTTAGTATTTCATCGCACTCACTTAATGGCGGGACTGAGAGGACGATTTTTCCATCAAGAGACTCAATCTGGAAACCTTTGGCTTTGCGACCAGCTGTTTCGATCGGCCCGGCACACGTTTTTAGTCTATGGGGAAGAGCTGGCTGTTCACGTCGAACAGGTTAAAGAAGTCTGAGCGGGCCAGCGAACGCTTATTTTGGTCATCTAAAATGGCTCTGTCGCACTGTCCACGGTAATATACTCGAACCAGACAGATCTTGGCACATGATCTTCCTGTTCGTCCTGTGCCGCACACTTGGGTGCATTGTGAGCTCACTGCTGTCATGCTGCCAGCACTTTCTTCCTCCCCGCCATCACTTGTTGGGGGTGAGGACCTTGTTGGTACTTGAGGTGTTGTGTCTGAATGCACAGCTGTGTTGTGGTGATTGCTGTCACACTGTGTGCACCTCACCAGAGCTTTGCAATCCTTTGCTAAGTGGCTAGTTGAGTTGCAGCACTTGAAACAGATTCCACTGTGTTTGAGTATAGCTTTCCTTTCCTCTATATTTTTTGCTTTAAATGCTCTGCATTTATTTACTGGATGTGGTTTGTTGAGAATAGGGCAGTCTTCTCTAGTCCATCCGCTTTCTTTGCAGGTGGGTTTGTTGGTAATCCTTTCTCTGTAGATACATTGGTTTTGTGAACAGATATTTTACTACTGTAGTGATCTGTAGTTTGTATATTTATACACTGTAATTAGATCTAAATATTATAATCAGAAGTGGTTGTTTTTATCATCAGGGAGTTTACTTAAACACTTTGTATTGACTGAGAGACAAGAAAAGAGAGAGTTGGGATCGTTTAAGAATCTTTAATTTCTATAATTATAAATTCTTACAATCTACCAGGACTATCTCAATGATGAATGCATATGGATTTGAATGTTATAGTGTTGGTGTGTGGGTGTGTGTTTTGTTCAGAATCTCTAGGCTGGCGTAGCGAATCTGGTTGTTATGACTAGGCTACCATGAGGCTTCAGAAGCTGATGACATGAGCCGCCATTTTGCCGTAGCCACGTACCCTGTGGAGCCTCCCGTGTAGATCAGGAAATGCCAGGTCCTCGGACCTTCGGATGTACTGGAGCTGGTGGAACAGCGGTCGCAGCACTACAAAGCTCGTCTGTGGGTCGACTCCGGTAGCAGCGGCAGGCATCAGCGAGTTCACTCTTATTTTGAAGGAACGTCGTCTTGTTGTTCAAACGACGGAAATCTCCAGCTTGACAGTTCTCAGCTTAAAGTAGAAAGTACATCTGGCCAGGCTGTACTTCTCATTTGGCGGTGATGGATCGAGAGCTGGTTGAAAACTACGTTGAGAGTATGATGTAACTCCTTTGGAGCTCAGATCGAACAGAGCTGAGGTAAAAATGGAACTGAGTATAAAATGGCGTTGCCTTGTTTTATATCCCCTAGTTGTTTACAAATCTTAGTAAACCGGATTGGGCAACTTAATTAAACAACCCAGATTCTGACCTACGACAGACGAAAGTTCTGATTGGTTGAAAACAATGTGTCATGCGTTTCCATGGTAATGTAGATCAGTCTGTCTGGTGCAGTCCTGTTTATTCATTAAACACATAACTCATGACATCTTTATTTCACAGATCATTCACCTGATTATTAATGATCAACATATGCTCTGATTAGCTTAATCACGAATAAAGTACTTTGATTAATTAATGGAAAGCGTTCTTCTTCTCTTCTTCTGTCTCTTCTCCTGGAATGTAAACATACTGAAACCAGCATCCGACCTTGGCGATGTTACTGTGTGAAGGGGCAGCTGTTAAGGGCAGACAATAGGATCTTAATAACGCTACACTACCATAGTTCTTTGGGGGAGCCTGATTTGGCCTTTCGATTTTTTTTTTTTGGCAGAAGAAAACTTGGGTCATTTCTCCGACGGGCTTCTTGACAGATGAAGCTTGTGAAGTGTTCAAATGGCTTTCTTCCTTAGCTCCTGGTATTTCCATGAGAAGATTGCCCAAGTCTCTTAGTTTTCTATAATCTTTGATAGATATCTTAGGGAACTCATCAAGTCTTTTAAATAGAGACTTCTCCGTCACTTCTGGTGCAGCGTAGCATTCCTCGAGACATGTCCAGGCCTTCTGAAGAGCTGTGTCCGGGTTTTCAACGTGTACAGAGCGAATTCTTCTGACATGCTTGCCAGACTTCGGCCCAAGCCACTTAACCAGTAAATCTAACATTTCTTTGCTGTGAGTCCTATATCTCAGAGCAGGGTTGTGTATAGTTTTTGTATGTTGCTCCCCAGATTTCTACACAATAAGTCAAGTATGGCCAACAAACCAGAATTATTCAGTAAAAACTTAACTATGTAATACTCCTAAGGATTTGGCAATTTTACCTTTTATGTAACTAATATGGGATTTCCATGTCAAGTCTTCATCAATAAGAACTCCAAGAAATTTAGTTTCTTTTACTCTTTGAATTTCAATCCCATCTATTTCCAATGACACATCACTGTTCTATTTATCATTAAACAGTATAAAATTTGTTTTATTACGATTCAGTGTCAATCTATTTATATCAAACCAGTTTTTAATTTTAATCAGTTCATCATTTATCACTTTAGCCACCTCCTCAATATTTGATCCTGAGTAAAACAGTGTTGTATCATCTGCAAATAGAATGGTACCGAGTGTCTTAGATACATTTACCACATTTTTTATCTCTTCCAGTTCCTCCTCAGCCACATTGTTTCTTTTTGGAGGCATTGTTTCTGACTCACCCAGTAGAGCCTGGTCTGGTCTGGAGCAGCACCTGGGCGTGGTAGCCCATTCTTTATTTTTTCAAGGAAGATCCAATTGACATTAAAAACGTCTTTTTCAAGGAAGTCCTGGCAACATTGGGATTTGTAGGACTGATAAATTTACTTTGTTGACACATACCAGGGTTTAAACACATTTTTCTGCTTGTTTTCTGTAATAATTAGTGCCAAGATAACGGTTAATACTGTATTTGTTCACAGATGCCACTCCTGCTTGTTGAGTGGTCGTTCCTTTGAACCTCAGTCCCCAGCAATTTGTCCAGGCATTTAAGGACAATGTTCAAGAGATGCCTGCCCAGTTCCAGTTATGCAAAATGATTGGGCAGCGGGTCTTTGTGCCAATAGAGGAAGAGGTACCCAGATACCCAGAGACATTAAAAGCAGAAATGCTCTGGGTCGCTCCAACCTATATATTCGTCCAAAGGCATTTGCATGTTTGCTGCAGTTGTGGCGATATGACAAGATCATTCTTTCTTAAAAAGTACTGTAGCAGCTTAGTTTTCATCAGTTACTCACACTAAACATCACTGTCAGCAGTGGCAGCTGGCTACTAGAGGGTGATAGGGCGCCCCCCCCCCCCCCCCC
>SSNQ01033455.1:0-13477 GCA_006942095.1 Nothobranchius kuhntae | reverse complement strand
AGCTTGTCACCTGCTGACAGCAGGCTGCTGTCTTTTCCGAGGACTGCATCTTGCTGGTCATTATCACGTGACAGCGACTAGTCGATGACAGGCATAAAAAGTCACTATTGTGAAGTCGACTAGTTCATACAACCCCTATTGCTCCCCAGTGTTCTGCAGCATAATCAGCACGTTCTCTTTGAACTTGATATTAAATTTTCGCCTCCTCTTCGTCTCCGCACGGTTAAAGTTACCCTCGCGGTCTATCACTGGCAAATCAAAAGTGAGACGATGACACAATCGCCCCCCGTACTTGCTTGTTACCACATTCCACCCGGCCACAATAAGAGACCGGCCATTATTCACCTCTGCCGACTCCGACACCGGCCAAAATATGAGACCCGGCCGTTAATTGAATACAGGTCTGTATTAGAGGATTTACGGTAACCGTGCACAACACCGGAGCTTCTGAGTCAGATATACGCTGAGCTGACCGCTGGGGAGAACCGGGTGGAACACAGAGGTCTCCCGAGAGCTCCACAAGCCAGCAGCCGCGCAGCAGACAGGCGCTGCGATCAGAGATGCGCCAAGCTGCAGCTGAGGGGAGGGGACCATACCGATAGTCAGAACCCAGCTCCAACAACATGTTATATTTCAACCCATTTTCAAAAATGCAGCGTTATGTTAAATGCACTGGGTTTACCCTATTACATTTAAATTTCATGGTTAAACAGTACATGTTAAAATCTAAGCTCAGCTATTGCATGGGCAGCAGTGACCTAAAATACATAAATATAATTTTACTTTCCGAAAATAATGAAGTGGAGACTCCTTGGACACTTTATTAGTGCAATTAATGCCACAGCAAGTCATTTTGTCCAACAATTTCACAAAAAATATCCAAAAAAGAATACACAAATGCTACAACTAATGGTCTAAGTTGAGAGACTGAAAATGGTGGAACAGTTTTCAGGCGAGGCCGAGGCTCAGGATGAGGCCTTCCGCCGGAGCTAGCTCTGCGGTCACGTGGGTCTGATGCTCATTAATTATACAGAATTTTAATCATTTAATACACTTAAACAGAAGAGTGACAAAAAATTCACCCCCCTCAGAGTTGTCATGAGTGTAAACTAGATCTATTAAACCTAAAACATGTTTTGGTACCAGGCTGTAAACATGTTTATTTCTGCTGTGAAATTGGTATTTTTAACATGGGAGTCAATGAGGATTTGCTCATTTCTAACACCAGCCCCCAGCGGATGAGGGTGGAACTGCAATTTTTGTCACTTCCTGTTTTGCTTCATATCCAGACCCGAATTATGGGGGCTTGGTTAAAGGACAGCAACACATACGAAATCATGAAAAAAGACCTGACAGAAGAAAAGAAAATAACATTTAAAAGCTATTAAAACCACTAGTTGAATGCAATAAAATAAGCCAGGATGCATATAAGCACCCAGTACCAATAGCCAGTGTGATCCCTTGGATCTATGGCACTCCAAAAATCCACAAAACAGACACCCCACTGCGCCCCATAGTGGACAGCATCGGATCAGTCACCTACAACCGAAGCCCTGGTGGAGATCATCCAGCCTCTATTAGGACTATCAGAACATCACTGCAGCAATTCAAAACAACAGGCTTAAGAACTCAAAACAATTAAAATAGAAAAAATGACATCTTCATCTCACATGATGTTATTTCACTATTCAGAAAAACATCCATAGAAGTCACGCTACACATAGTGCATGAACGCCTAATAATAGACAGATCACTGAAGAACCGGACAAATCTCACAGTAGACAACATATCCACCCTGTTAGATTTTGTTGCAAAATCCACAAATTTTCAGTACAAAAATAAAATATACAGACAAAAAGAAGGTTTCGCCATGGGAGACCTGCTCTGAGCCATAATGAGCTCATGGAGGATTTGGAAGAAAAGGCCATTAACACAGCACCTGCACACATCAGACCCATGTTCTGGAGAAGATACGTGGACGACATCTTGGAAATAATAAAAACTGGACACACACAACAACTCACAGACCACCTGAACACAGTCGACAGCACGGGAAACATAAAATTCATACATGAAGAGGAAACAAACAAAACAATAGCATTTTTGGACATGAACATTCACCACATAGACGACGGCAGCATAAAAATCACAATATACAGAAAACCCACACACAGAGACCAATATCTGCTCTGGACATCTGAATACCCCACGACACACAAACTATCAGTAGTCAGAACATTATACGAACGGACCAGCTTCTTTACAGATGAAACAGACCGCAAACAGGAAGAAGAACACATCAAACAAGCACTAACCCTCTGTCAGTATCCTTAATGGGCCATAGAAAAGGAAAACAACAAGTCAAAGAAAATAAAAAAAAACAGACCAAAAAAAGAAAACAAAGACCAGACCACACGCACACGGACACCATCACAATTCCATATATCTGGGGAGTCACAGAACATATACAAAGGGCCACAAAAAACAACTAATCAACACAACCGTCAAACCTCACATGAAACTCGGACAGCTACTAGTACACCCCAAGGACAAAATAGAACCAGACAAGAAATGCAATGTAATCTATGAAATACCATGCATGTCTTGCAATAAAACATACATAGGGGAAACCGGCAGAACATATGACATAAGAACAAAAGAGCACCAGAAGGAATGCTAGAAGGAAACAACAGAAAGACTCACAAGGACAACAAAGAAAAAAAGCAGAGGAGCAAACCCTCAAGTCAGCCATCTCAGATCATTGCAAATGAAATAATCACATCATGGACTGGGATCAAGAGAAAATTATCAACACGGAGAACAATCGGTTCAAGCATTGGGTCAGGGAGGCAATAGAAATAAGGAAACGTGAACATTGGAACATGAACAGAGACAAGGGGGCCTATCAGCTGTTTCGCACCTGTGATTGCCTTCTCCAAAGACCAGCCAGCGGAGGTGGGCGTGACCGACCCGGTACATCTGACAGATCTGGGTTAGTCGCGCCCACCAGAAGAACAGCTGATAGACGCGTCACACAAACATCTGGGACATTTCTGATGAAGACCGCAGATGACGGTCGAAACATGTCAAGGTAACTCGATCAGAGCCGGCCCATGGCATACGCGAGATAAGCAGCTGCTTAGGGCCTCCACACCACCAGAGGGCCCCCAAGAGCCCCAAGACAGCGTTCTAAAAATATATTATTTTAAAATAACATTAAATAATTCAAACCAAATGTAATGACATGTTAAAAATGATTTAAATATTGTTTCATAGTTGAAACATCATTAACAGTTTAATAGTTCTACCTGCTATTGGCTGATGCAAGTGTTCAGCCTGATTCATGCTTCTCCATCTGCGTCAGTGCGGAGACACGCAACGCCATTATCCGTCCTTGCGGGCCTGCTGCTGCAGGCCATCCGTGCGTCCTTTCAGGACGCATGGATGGCCTGCAGCAGCTTGAAGATTACCTCGCAAAAAAACTCTTAAAAACATGAACGTTTAATTCCCCGTGACTGGAGGAGTGACAAGATGCACAGCAAATGTTTTATTTGTGGACGGAAATGACAGGAAACGTGGGTTTAGAGGTGGCAAGTGCATGAAGAGGTGGAGGATGATGAGAGACAAATTTGTCTGTTAAAAAGTCTCTTGTATACAAAAAAAACACAATATAAACACGCTATCTTGGACCGGATACATGACAGGATACCACAGAACAGCGCTACGCCCTCTGTTGTCCTGGTGGGGAATTGCTTTACAACACTCCCCAGGAGACGGAGATGTTTGAGGGCAAAACATCTCCGTGCATGCGTGTCTCTCCCTTTTGGAGCTGACGGAGAAGCATGAATCAGGCTTTAGGGGAAATGCGTAACGCACCCTTACGGAGTCGCATAGACCACTGAACATGGTAGGAGGATGGCACCCAAAAGAAACTATCCGTTTGGAGCAGAGAAAAGAAAGACAAAGAAACTGAAGGAAGAGAAAAACAAACAAAACAAAGGTACGTTTTCAAGCCCAATAATCTAATTTTTTTTTTGTCATGATTAACCAGGCCGTTGGTTCAGTTTATCAGTTTGGTTAGCTAGCTGGCTAGCTTTGCAGCCAAGTGAGTGCTAACATTGTGAGCTACTGTAGAAAAAACACCTGTTAAAATACTGACAATAGACATCGGTTCAAAATGATCCGGTGAACAGTTAAGTATTGAATTTTACTCATGGCCTGTATGATATGAAAACTTGAGCTGTAGCCAAGTAGGTTGTAATGTGGAACTATTACGTCCCTCAGCTCGCTAGGAGTTATGTTTGGTGAGAGAGCAATAAAGTTTGTGTGTGGGTTTAATACTAAAGCAGTAAATGTGTCCAACAAAGGATTTTTATTAAACAAAACAAAGAGCTGGTATATAGAAAAGGAAAAACGGACTAACAAAAAGCGCCAAGCCAAAAGGGCTTGGGAAGAGGGAAACTAGTTAACTGAAATACTCTTACGATAATCCTAAACCAAACGGGAGCTGTCCTGAAAAGCAGTGACGCTCGGGCAAAGACAGTCGAAGTCGGGGCCGGTCTAAGGTCTATCCAAAAGTCAATCCGAATCTAAGTTTACTAACGAACGAAGCTAACTCAATGAGCACTACGAGGAGAAGAGAAAAGAGTGAACACTTCCGTGCCCACACTTCCCTGTACCTTCCTCCCAGACTGAGGGCAAGAGAGCAGCTTTTAACAGCTGATCCATGATTGCCCATTACACACAGCTGAGCGGGAGACAGACGAGGCAAGAGCCACTGAGGCCATTTTGTGGCCGGAAAGGGGCAGAGCACGTAACAGGAACTGGTATATAAGCTTGGCTATACCTCTGCGTCATAGTGATCTGTCCGCAGTCCGTCGCGAACGAAACGGCTCTCAGCCGGCTCGTTGATGTGACCGATAATAGCCGACTCCCTCTTGGAGGATCTGGCTCCCGTGACAGACTGTACCTGCAGGCCCTGGAGCCCTTAAAAATAGGCAAAATGCATGCATGGCGCGCATGCACATACACAGCTTGCAGCTGATTGCCTTGAGACCGGGATAGGAGGGTGGGGGGATGCTGCTGCGCTCCTCCGATGCGCTGAAAGCAGGGAGGTGGGTGCCACAAAATGACTTGAAGGCACTTATTACATTAACTGATGGGAGCTGTAAATATAGGTGGGGCAAATTTGCAAAAAAGGAGAAAGGAAACACAAACAGCTCTACAGAAAGACGAGGAAATAAGTAAAAACAGGACAGATTTGGACGCAGTGACAAAAGTGTGTATGATTAAGGATAGGAAATGGAAGTTGTTTATTAACTAGGTCTATGCCCATGTGTAACATTTTGCAGGAGCGCTTCTGAAGTATTTTGAAGCAAAAGCAGCACAACCTGTTGAAGCAAGTAGCAGTGCTTCCTCAGCTGAAGACACTGCAAGTGAGTACTGAACTCCCAGATCATGATTTAAACATCTTTATTTTAGACTGTTGGTTAAAATACTGTGTTGGTCAAAAATTATTTTAGTTTTAAATATGGTATAACTCATTCAACACAGTGAGATTTTTATTTATTTTTTACCACAGGTTCATCCTCTGTATGGCTGTCGGCTTTTGAGAGTGGAGAGCACCTGCCAGCAGCCAAGAGCCAGAAGAAGAACCGACCAACAGCTGGGAGCGAGAAGGGGCACATACCAGCAGCTGACAGTGAGGAGCACCTACCAACAACAGCATCGACTAGTCTGGATTTTTCAGCATCAACTGCTGTACCAGGTCAGTTCACAGGGCTTCTTCAGTATTTTCTGAAATTACTTCAATAAATGCTAAATAAATTGCAATTGTGATATTTACTGTAATTTTCACTCAGGCTTGTCTGCTTCAGGAGTAGATGCTGCACCTTCCACAAATTCCAGCCATCAACATGGATTTGCATCTCCAGTTGACCCACCTGGCTGGTCTCATATGTTGTCTGACTCAGAAAGGACTGATCTGGTTAGCAGAGGACCATTTTCTGTAAGGGGAAACTTTACGTTCCCGAAGAAGCCTGATGGCCGAAGCTTTCACTATCACTACACATAAAGAGTTGGTAAATGGGGAAAAAATGAAATGAAGTTGGCTCACCACTCAAAAAGAAAGGATGCAGTCTACTGCTTCTGTTGTAAACGGTTCTCCAAAAAGTCAACAGAGGGACCGTGTGACTGGGTCAACATAGGTGCACTGCTTAAACAACATCACTCTTCAACTGCTGTTAAGGTGTATGTCTAAGATTTGTGCATTTAGGTCTTCTATATTTGTTTAATATTTTGTTAATATTTTTTGTAAATAGATAATGTCAATGTCATTTGGTTTTGTTTTGTAATGATTGCACATTTCACATTTTACACGTTAAATTAATAACAAGATATTAAACCTAACTTTTTTTACAGTAAAGTCAGTGTTTGTCTGCTTATGTTACTTCCAAATACTTAAGTTAGTATGCCATATTCAACACTGCATTTCAAAACACAAACTAAATTGAATATTTTTGTCAGATTGCTCCATGTTTACTATTAAAATTAATAGTCATAAAAACACCTTTATGATATTAGCCAATTACAAATTTTGCAAATGATAGTGAGTATGTTATACACATTATATTGCCTATGAATGATCATTTGATTACTGAGCACCTGCACTATAGGGGCCCCCAAATTAAAATCTGCTTAGGGCCCCAAAGAGGCTTGGGCCGGCCCTGAAATCGACACACCTTCATGTCCGAAGCGAAAAGAACCTTGCTTAATATTAAAAAAGGGGACATAATGAACATTGTAAAGGAGCAGGAATGACAAGTTTGGTGCTATGGGGGTTAGCATAACTGCATTCCAAGCATTAGCCTGACCCGTGTTGGGTTCCCAGCCTACGCAGGTGTTTTTGGTCCCAGAAAAGTTGTTTTCAGTGTGAGTGGATTTGACTATCAGATCATTCTAAACTATCATCAGCTGCCTTGTACTTTTGACAGAAAGAAGTAAAATAAGTATTTAATCAGAGCAGGTTGAAGTAAAGGATTTTTCATGTGGCCAAAACAGCGGTAATAAACAGGTCTCACCAGTGTAACCTTTAACTCTTAAAGGCCCCGTGTGTGAAATTCACAGAAATCATAGTAAAAAGATCCGACTCTTTAGCACCACGCAGTTTAGAGTCGGTATTGCAGCTATTGGAGCCCCCGAGGATCAAAAAGGTTTTTTTTATCATTATTTAAAACTTTATTAACAAATATAACAAATACAATACAAAATCGTGTTGCTGTAAACGGCAGCATGTCATCATCTAATTCCAGCTTTCAAGTCAGCGAACAGGTTAGTTGTTTTCATCTAACTTATTTTATTAATTTAATCTAAATAGGTTTTGAATAAGAAAAACTTTTTTATGTCAGTTATGTTTGCTAATAGCAAACGGCAGCTAGTTAGTGATGACTTCTGACTACAAAAAATGACAATATTTTGTTCATTTTATTTGAGAAATGTTATATTTCTATTTGCCATTTTAGTTCTGTGTGTGTGACCGTCGGTAACGAACCTGTGACAATGATTACACAAAGTGTGTTGTGTAATTGGAGCGGGCAGCCGATAATGTTGTGTTTCTGTTCTGGTTGCTCGTCACGGTCACGGAGCATGCGGTAATCTCCAAAAACGAGCGGTGTGGTAGCGATCGTTAAATCATTAAATATGTCAGACTGCATGCTTACAAGGCGCACTTCTGCCCCCTGCTGTTTCTTTGAGGTTACATCATTTAAAAACGCAAACATCAAATGCGAAGCTTAATAGGTTGTATGACCCTAAAAGGTCACTGTATTTTAAGATGGCGCATGCCATATGGAGCACCGGTCTGCTTCTTTTGTCTAAAATATTAAAATATAAAGCTAATAATAATGCTTAGAATAAATGCTTGTTTGAATTATCATTAAAAAAAAACAAATTTGAGAATGTGATACAAGAAATTTGATAACTTATAAGATGAAATATCACACATTGGGCCTTTAATGGAAGAAGAAGAAAGAGTGTTCATAGAGCGCCTCTCAAGGTAAAAGCCACGAGACGCTTCACTCAAAACAATAAAAACACAATTAACAAGAATCATAATAAAAAATGGGGAGAAAAGGAAAAACAGATTAAAATGGGAAGAAAAATGGTAATCATGGGATCCCAAAGAGAACGGACAAACAGCAGCATGAAGAGGAGGTCCCACCAAAGCCTGAACAGGTGTGTTTACAGGAGACCACCAAGTCCACTGGTCTCAGGCAGAGAGAGGTCCAGAGTCTGGGGGCCACAGCAGGAGATGGTCTGTCACCTTTGACCTTTAGCCTGGTGCTGCACAACCAGTAGGCTTTGGTCACGACTTCAGGGACCTGCTGGTTCAGAGCCAGGTTCTACTTTTCTTGCATGCCACAGACAGAGACATAATTCCTCTGAAAGCATCTCTAAGAAACCCTGAAACAAGCTCTGTGTCGTGGCTTTAGGCTCTGAGGTTTTAGGTTTCACTTCCTGCTTCGGTCCGATTCACAGAATTAAACCTTCTCTGACCCAAAAACATACAAACCTGCCTTACCGCAGCTGGAGAGCCCATAGAGCGTAGGGAGTTTTGTTGTGGAGAAAACTTAACAGAATGTGTGTGTGTGTGCGTGCACGCGCCAGACTCTAGTCTGACTTGTTCGTGTCTTTTTGCAGGTCCTTAAAGAGTTCCGGTCCCTGACGAGACAGAATCTGACGGTCCCGGTTCCTGGGAGGATATACTGCATCTCCATACGGTTTACAAACATCAAGAACATCAAAGGGTCCATCTTCAGCCAACCAGTCTGTGTCTCCACACCTGCTTTGTTTCCTTTAGGTGTGTTTGGTGTAATAAAGCAGGTCCGATTTGAGCAGTACCTGTACTGTTGGGTCTCCAGATTATAGCAGAGATCACTGATTTTATTGACTGTGTTTGTCTCCTGGTTGTCCTCACAGATCAGCTCATCTCGGCTACACTCTGCTTGTTAGTGACCATGATGGTGGTGGTTTTGGTTCTGCTGCTCTGGACCGGTTCCATCTGTCCGAGACGGAGCCGAATGCCGACCATCCTGGTGAGTCACACGTCTGGATGTTTTACTTTGGATTGATCGGCTGATTCACGGAGAATCCCTCGGGGGGTTGGGGGGGGGGGTTGTCCTGGATAAATAAAGATTAAAGAAATACCGGCGTGTGTTCATGGCTCCAGCTGGTTAATCAGATCTACAGAACAAGCTAGGTTTTCAGATGCTTCTTCCAGAACCAGAAATCCACATTGCCAGAGGAAACGAGATAGCGCTGGACACCAGTCACTGTTTTCTAGGTCCAAACGGCTTTTGTTGTCTGTAACTTCAAACGGTGATTTTCTTTTTTAGGACTGTGGTAGTTTGTCCTAAAGTTGAAGTGGTGTCAGCCGGCTGTTTCTCCTTCTCTGGTGTTATTAAACAGAGAACCTCTCACACCAGCGGTGTTCTGCTGCTGAATACACGGGTGTGGAAGGACCCAGGGAAGTGCGGCGGTTCGGTGAGACCGACACCCAGATGGATGGTCCGATGGTTGGTTTTGGTCTAAAACCTGTTGTTGGTGGACGATTTTAGACAAAACCACTTTATTATATACAGTCCTCAGCATAAATGAGTACACCCCACTACATTAGTCAGAAAACCTGTTGTTTCCTTTCAGAACCAACATGTTCTGAGACACCGAACCACTAAATACTCCCACAAATGTGGGCCATTGATTCTAAACAAGAGTTGTTCACCCACAAAAACGTGATTTTCCTAACAAATCCATTAAATGAGTACACCCCAGTTCTAGTGTTGGGAGAAAAGCCACTTAAGACTACACAATTCAAACTAACAACCATTCAACCACAGGTGAGTAATGATTCATTAGGAGGTGTCCAGCAGACAGGTGACAGGGTTAGGGACATCACCAGTCTGTCGCTGTCGTTGTGTCCTTGGGCAAGACACTTAACCCACGTTGCCTGCTGGTGGTGGTCGGAGGGACCGGTGGCGCCAGTGCTCGGCAGCCTCGCCTCTGTCAGTGCGCCCCAGGCCAGCTGTGGCTACATCGTAGCGCATCCCCTTCAGTGTGTGAATGTGTGTGTTAATGGGTGAATGACTGATTGTGTTGTAAAGCGCCTTGGGGGGTTCCAGGACTCTAGAAGGTGCTATATCAAATACAGGCCGTTTACCATTACTGAACAGAGAAAAGCCCCTCCCCTTTCATGCCGTCAGCAACGGCTCCACGTGGAAGAGAAATGTCCCAACATCTGAGAAAGGAAAGCATCTCTTTACACTAAAGGTGAGGGCTACAAGAAGATCAGCAAAGCTTCACATATCAGTCAGAATACTGTAGCTACAGTGATCTAAACATCTAAGAACAATGGAAGTGCAACCATCCTACAGAGACGCCCAGGCCGTCCATGGAAGTTAACATCTGGACAGGAGCGTCTTCTGATGAAGAACATCTCCATGCAAGTTCACTGCAGTTAGCTAAAGCAGTAGCCAAACCGTTTCCCGTGACACCATACGGCGCACACTGCAGAGGAATGGCATGCATGAGTATCGTCCATGAAGGAAGCTTCTCCTGAAGCCCAGGCACTAAACAGCACACCTAGGATTAGCTAGGGCCCATGCTAGAAGAGAAGAAGACTACTGGGACTCTAGACTGTGGAGTGATGAGACAGACATCACTGTTTTAGGAACTAATGTTTCCAAACTGCATGGTGTCGTAAAGGTGAGGACTTCAAAGACAAAAGCATGGTGCCTACAGTGAAGCATGGTGGTGGCAGTGTCCTCATGTGGGGCTGCACGAGTGCTGCTGGTGTTGGGGAGCTGCATCTCATTGATGGGATCATGAACTCAATGATGTCCTGCTCTATACTGAAGGAGAAGATGCTGCCATCACTCCGTGGGCGTGGCTGTCGTACTTTTCCAACACGACAACGATCCAGAACACACATCTAAAGCTGCTGGTGCATCTCTTCAGAAGAACAGGGTGAAGGTGGTTGAATGGACAAGTCTGTCTCCTCATCTGAACCCAGTCCAACACCAGTGGGGAATTCTGAAGCAGCTAGTAGAGCATCACTCTCCATCCAGCATCCAGGCTTTAGACGAGGTTCTTCTGGAAGAATGGTAAAAGACAGATGTTGTAACATGTCGCCATCTTGTTCATTCCATGTCTAGAAGACTTGGTGCTGTCCTTGAAAACCACGGTGGTCGTGCTAAATACTAGATGTAGTAGTTTTGTTGTGAGCTGTATTCATTTCTGCTTCAACCATTTTTAGTAAAACTGAAGCTTTTGTTTATTATTAACCTTAATTTTATGTTACGGAGTTAAACACGTGTTCAGTAAACCAGCCTGGTGGAAAATCTGGACATTCTTTTGTTCACTGAGCTGCTGATTAAAGTCATACTTTTTAAAGGGTGTACTAATTTATGCTGAACACTATGGTTCATCTCCACAGCATACTTATAGCTATACAATGTCAGCGTTGCTAACAGGCATGAAAAATGTTTTACGCTCGCTTCTAGATTAGCCGTTGTAGCTCTAATGCACAAACGCCTTCATTTTCACTGGTGCTGTAACTAATGTCACCTAAAGCGTGAGACCGAGGAGGACAGAGAGGTTCGTTTATTGAACCGCTTTGGTAAAGGTTCCACATCATGAAAAGCCACCTTTTAGCATGTTTTACCATGTGATATTGTCGTTTGCTCATGAGGAACACCCCCAAGCCCTTTAATGCTGCATTCATGCATTTTCCTGTCTCAGCTGAAATGTGGTGGATGTAAAACTTTTCCCTGCAAATGGGAGAAAGTATCCCACTACCAGGCATTTCTCCTCCCCCTGAAGCTAGTCTGGTCTTGGTTCTGAAACCTGGATATTCTGACAAATTACTTCTGAAATAAATTCTACTGGAACGCCGTCGTGAAAACCATACATCCCATCTAACAAGGACACCCGTGACGGCAAGGGATATGTGTACTAGGCACCATTTTCATTGTGTTGACTCTGTGGTGCAGTGGTTACGGTGTCAGGCTGGTGCAGGTTTGCCTCCCAGTCGCAGCATTAACCTCTAATTTCTTTTTTAGCAACCCTTGTCATTATGATGTATCCAGCCCTTTATTGGTGAACCTTAAAATATACGGACTAATCTGTTAGGTGTTTACTTTGTTTATGTAGCCAGTCTGAGTCCATGTGTGAGCAGAGGATCAACTCAAACGCTGCTTAGAAACGACCAAATTCAAAGATCTTAGAGACTTCAAATATTTGGCAGAAAAAAAAAAAAAAAAACTAAAATATAAATAAATGAAATCTGTTTCAGCTGCTAAATAAATGACTGCCGACACCACCTAGAGTCGAACCGGCGTCAGCAGAGAAACTAAAGTCAGATGACAGTGACACCAGACCATCACAGGAATGCTAGGTTAC
This sequence comes from Nothobranchius kuhntae, assembly GCA_006942095.1. Classification (NCBI taxonomy): domain Eukaryota; kingdom Metazoa; phylum Chordata; class Actinopteri; order Cyprinodontiformes; family Nothobranchiidae; genus Nothobranchius; species Nothobranchius kuhntae. The sequence goes on along the minus strand of SSNQ01033455.1, from coordinate 1,024 downwards.
GTTTGGAGCGGCCGTGAGCAGATTCACTGAAAGGAACCTTTTCATTTTGGGATATAAATTCAGACCTTGTCATGTAGTAAATGATATTTCTCTTGCTTAAGTTGAACCTAGAACAGAGTTTTAACATTTGTAAACTACTAACCGCCGTAGTTCATATGGGTCTGACGACTCGCCCAACCCCGCCCCTTTCTGCATGCTGCAGCAGGTGTGCTTGCCTGTTTGACCAGTGAGAATAAGGGAAGAGGCAGGAGCTGCTGTGGTTAGAGGAGACACAAGTCAGTGGGTTTTAGATCAGAACCAAGAGGTTCTGCTGGGTCATTAACGTGTATCTGATCTGTATGTGTCATGCAGACATCCATCCGCCCTTTGGAGGAGGTCCTGATCCAAGCCTCCACTATCTCCCTGGAGAGGTTCAGCCTGGTGGCGCCCCCTGCTGGTGGGAAGACCAGCAGCCTGTCGTCATCAGAGGACAGTGACGAAGAGGGAGCAGCAGAGACCTCTTGCAAGGGCTCATCAGTAGCAGGATACACTCAGCGGGTCAACCCCACCCCCATCTCCTCCTCACCATTACCTTCCTCCAAACCTCCTCGTGAACCTGACGCTCAGAATCAGTTCAGAACTGAAGCAAGCAGTTGGAGCTCCAACACCTCCTCCAGAGGGAGAAGTGAGGAGGAGGAGGAGGAGGGAGAGATGGTTGATCTGGATGTCAACCTCCTCACATTGACTTTCGACCATCAGGAAGAGGAGGAGGAGGAGGATTCTTCCTCCAATGCTTCAGATGAGTGCAACACTCCTGATCCTTCAGTCATTACACTGTTTCCTGCTGGAGTCTCCTGCTGGACCGCTGAAGAAGAGGAGGAACCAGAGGAGGACTGTGGGTACATGGGACGGGGTGTTTGTCTTTAGATGCTCACACTGTCACGTTTATAATGTGCAAAGGTTTTCAGCCACTCCTCCACTTTTTATATGGGAGCAGATTCCTAAAAACAAATAAAAGATTAAACAAATTTCTCCGGGTGTTTCT